>PVYE01000622.1:0-15230 GCA_002995055.1 Rhizopogon rudus | reverse complement strand
GTGCACTCAGTACCCGTCATGCACGGGGATATAACAGGGGTGAACTTAGTGTTACTGAGGTATATTTACATGCTGATGACACCTTGTAGGCAAATATCCTGATCGACAATAGAGGTCATGCGAGGCTGGTTGATTTTGGTCTTTCTTCCATTATCCGACCTCTTCTCGGTCAATCTCACCTCGCTATATCATCTATACGCCCAGGTGCGATCCGCTATGCAGCACCAGAACTCGTTACCTCAGATGATGCCCATGACCTGCCTTTGGAAAAAGCCGATATCTATTCTTTTGGTTGCGTGATGCTTCAAGTGAGTTGTTGATTTAGTCACAAGTCGTCGACATGAGAGCTGAGGGAACAGATTCTCTCGGGTCGGCTACCTTGGTTTGAAATCCAGTTGGAATACCGCATTACTGTTTTGCTATCCCAAGGTCGTGGACCACAACGCCCTAATGGACATCCTTCTATAATAGACTTAGATTGGAATTTCATCCAGAAATGCCTGCGTCATGAACCTGAACTTCGACCTTCAGCAGACGAAATACTTGACTTTGTCATGCATAGATTGTCCTCCTCAGGTAATCTTATCTGGTTTGCTGATTGTCCACTCACGTGAGTTTCAAGGTTCTTCTAGGCCACCTGACGACCCTCCCGATGATGCTCAGGATGGCTTCCCTGGTGCTTCCCTGCATAATAGTCCTGATGCGGGCACAAGCGAACAGCCACCCGACAGTCCACCGTCCCAACTTGATCATAAATTGCAAGACCCTCGAACACGGCTCAATGACGAACTACAGTCCATATGGGGCAACGATAAAGCGAAACATATTCATCGAGATAACCCCAGTCCAGTAACAATGTCCGATCAAGACCGTACGTCTTCCATCGATATGCTCAACATGTAGAATGTATTAGCTCATTGACTTCCAGACCCTCAAACATTGCTCAATAACTTAGTACAGTCCATATGGGGCAATGATGCAGCGAGACATATTCAATGGGAAACCTGGTCCACAGGCTCTCCTAGTTCTCCTGTGTGGCATTCCACGATTTATAGTACGTTTGACCCGCAACAATGATACGTAATACTAACAACCATACAGTTGACGATATGCAGTATGGTAATGCCTCAGCAGCCAATAAAGATGTTGCTCAGAACGAAGCTGCGCGGCAGGCTTACGATAACGTGAGACGTGAACGAACGCCTAGAGGACGCTACTAATCTGAAGGGTCGCTCGTGATGTTTGCATCAACCTACCCTTACGCAGTTTTACATATTACCATACATAGTTGTGCCACTTCCACCCATATGACGCAGTCTTTAGTACGCCTGTTCGAGTTTATGTATCCTCTGTATCTCTCGATGGTCCCACCTTCAATATCCTCACATGCAGAGCACGACATCAGCGCATTGGTGAGACCACAATGACAACCTCTAGGTACTACACACTTGATACACCAGGGATTCATCTGGCAAGAACTTATAGCCACTTGAGATTTGACCGCGACAACTTGGAAATTACGCGCCAAAATGACAGTGCATCACGGAGTAGTCATGAAAGATAGGACCCTACATTGAAATCCCAGCATATATCCAGCTCCGAACATAACGACGAGAAGATAGCGATCTCCCTCCACGTTAATTGGATATCCGCTGACGTTCTCTTCTTCTTGCTCCAACCTTCGCCCCACGCTCGCCCTCCTTGGCGCGACGCTCTTGGTCCTTGACATCTAGTAGGAACATGTTACCTACATCGATGAATTTGTAGTAAGTTACACCATCCGACCTATTATCGTCCATCGCTGAGGCTTGAGTACTTGAGTACTGAGGAAATAATTCAGAAGTCCAGACTCCAGAGTCGCAGTTTTGAAACGTTGAACTACAGTGAGTACGTAAGCCCACGATCGCTTAAACACCAACAAAGAGTCCATGATATTGCCATGCACTGCCCACACACATCCACAACCTCGTTGTTTTTATGCCATCCAACTTTGAAATTGACGCAGTTTACATTGTCACTGCAGCGGTGCTACTTCGTAGACGCAAACCGCGTAACCATCACGCCTCGGGAAATCACCCAAGGTATCCTCAATACAGTACTAGCATACCACCACTGCTTTCTGCCGGGTCGTTCTCCTTCCACGGTGAAATTTTCACGTTCCCAGATGGAAAATGATATCAAGGAAGTGGATGCATCATGCGTCTTATCATACCTGCCATTAATCCAATCCACCTGCGGTGGCCGATCGGTATTTAATAATTTGCGAGTAGCCGCCGCAGGCCTTCCAAAACCCCTGAATAGGCAAAGACTCGTGCGTGCAGTGATTCTATCTATACAGCTTGGCAGGTTGGCCTGCCTTCTAGCGCCTGCATTATATCCAGGAACAACTCAGCCTTGGTCAGTTTCTGCTTAATATGACAGGGGGTCTTCCCGATTCGTCAAATTGTCAGCTAAAGATTGTCGCTTGAGGTTCTTCTTCATTTCATTTCCTCCTCCTCCACCTCCACCACCACCACCACCTCCCGTCCTCTCCGGCTACACGTTCTTGGCCGCAATGGGCTTGCCAACTGTCCAAAACAGTTTGACGGTCAGCTATCGCTTCACCGCCAGCTTGCACTGTTGCGTATATAAAGAGAGGACAGTATGATTGAACTCCATATCAAACAATCCTACTGATATCCTCACAACTACTTGGGAAACACTTCACACTTCTACCATAACTTCGGTCCAGCAACAATGAATCGTACGTCTTCCATCGATATACTCAACAAGTAGGATGTATTAGCTCATTGACTTCCAGACCCTCGAACACTCCTCAACAATGAACTACAGTCATTGTATCGTAAAGAAGATCTGGAGAACCATGTTGGATGGGAAATTGGGTCGTCAGGCCCTCCCAGCTCTCCTATATGGCGCGCCACGATTTATAGTACGTTCGACCTATAGCAATGATACGCAATACTAATAACCATGCAGTTGACGATATGAAATATGGCCATGCTGAGGCACTCACTAAAGGTGCTGCTCAGGACGAAGCTGCACAGCAGGCTTATCATAATTTGATACGTGAACGAATGGCCAAAAGAGGCTACTAATCCGAAGGGTTGCTCATGGTGTTTGCATCAACTTACCCTTACGCAGTTTTACATATTACCATACATAATTGTACCACTTCTACCTATATGACGCAGTTTTTAGTATGCCTGTTCGAGTCTATGCATCCTTTTGATCTCTCGATGGTCCCACCTTCAATATACTCACATGCAGAGTACGACATCAGCGCATTGGTGAGACCACAATGACTACCTCTAGATACTACACACTTGATACATCGGGGATTCATCTGACAAGAACTTACGGCCACTTGAAATTTGACCGCGACAACTTGGAGTGAAATGTAAATTGTGCGCCAAAATGACAGTGCATCACGGAGTAGTCGAAGATAGGACCCTACATTGAAATCCCAGCACATCCAGCATCGAAACAACGAGAAGACAGTAATATTCCCCCACGTTAATTGGATATCCGTTGACGTTCTCTTCTTCGTGCTCCAACCTTCGCCCTACGCTCGCCCTCCTTGGCGCGGCGCTCTTGGTCCTTGACATCTAGGAACATGTTACCTACATCGATAAATCTGATTGCTGGGCGTCCAGGACGCTCGACGACGTTTACTTTTGACTTGTTCTCGGAAGTAGGAATGGCTGACTCTGAGGCAGCGTCCAGAATGCCTGGCATGATAGGATCCTAATGGACATTCAGCTCACAGACGCGCATATCGACATAAAGAACCAGCGAACCTTGCCCTCAGGCACTGCTTCCCAAAACATCCGCTGATACCTCTGGCGAGCCCAATCAAAACCACCAGCTTCTTCGTCTTCTCGGTCGGCCTCTACGACATTGTACCTATCTTCATGTATCTTGGCCAGCTGCTGGTTGGTGTCGTACTGCACTGGTACAGGTGTCGAATCATCGAAGGTAGTGGAAAATTTGCTTTGAGGTAGGCCAAGGATATGTTCCATTCCTTTCACGAAACCTGTCTGGACAAGTTTACCCTGTCAAGTGCGTGAGCGCTCGTGTCACAAGAGGAATACTGAAGATATCTTCAGATGGGGTCGAATGATATAACCAGCCCACAGACGATGTAAGCGCGCCTGGGCGTCTTAAATTTCACGAATGATGTTGTGTTTGCATCATATTCTGGTGTAGAGAGACAGGAGAAGGGAAATGGTACTCACATCCTGAATTTAATGTCGGGATTTCCAGAGCTGAGTCAGTGAACAGTTCCTCGTTGTGAAAGGTTGCAATTTACCTAAGAAATAGAAGGATTTAGTAACTTTGAACATCAAGCGGGAATAGAAGATGCAGGTCAGTAAAAATGCGTAAATTTAACCATGTGTGCGTCTATAAGACTAATCGAATTCATGTTGCTCATCACGTTCTCGAGAGAGAGGACTAGGAGGAGGAAGTGGTTTCTCACCTTCTTCCATGATTCTTCTAGACCTTTTAGTCGTAGGATAGCGTCGACACGTTTGATGCTGAGATGATGTCTTGAAGCTAGAGCACGCGCAGAATTCGCTTCGGGATCAGTCATGTAAGACCTATAGATGTGAGTGCGTAAAGCATCGGAGACAGGCGGTGGTGGACGGAATGATTGGTTAAGAGGAAAGGGCTACAAGGAGTGAGTACGCTCGAATATTGAGGTACGAGCTAATTGAGCGTACCGATTCGGAGCTAAGCCAATTCCGTGGCGCGGGGTCACGGTATTTGAGACCAGGACCTGCTAACCACTGTTCGTATGAAGGAGCTTGGTGGACTTCGGCATCCTCGGGTACGTCGAGGCCCTCGAGAATGGCTTCGCCAAGGGTATCATCTTCCTCGTCTGCATCCAAAAATTCATCCTTTCTCGCAACGAAAGACTGAAAAATTGTTCTACGAGCACATCTGTGAGGAGACGGTAGATATAGGGTGCGCTGAGATGATGAAGCTGATATCCGCAAACGAGTAAACATGAAGCCTTGGAACGCGTAAAAAAATTTGAGGCAAAAGTTGTTTTGCACTCGAATCACGTGCACATTGATTAGACTTTTGCTTCCCTAGATAAGTTATAACGCGTAAACACGAGAGAATGACGGTCTGGACAACATGTCCATGTCATTCACCAGCGCTTCAGGTTTTGACGACGGTCTATTGAAATTACTGAAAGGATATTCTGCATTAATTCCTCCAGCTCACCTTCAATTTCCTCTCCAACATTCATTTACTGAGGCACATGCTTTTCTTTTGAACCATGTCTTACTCGATTCGCACTTGGAGCAATATCCACCTTCCGGGAGATACCAGCAAGCATTTTGGAAATGGGCAATCGACCACCTGGAGCGAATGGACAAAGGCGAAGAGGTTTGCTACAGTGCCGCCGAGTCAACTCACTCATTCAATACACATAAAGGACGGCGAGATCGACACGCAAATTTATGATCGTTATTTGTCCCTTATGTTGGCCTCGGGGTAGGTTCCTTCCTCATAAGAAAATACTTCTGATCATCTCCATTTTGCATTTACAGCAACTCTAGTGGCCCCCCACCTGACTCGTACATGACGTATTACTGGAAGCCCCGAAGCCCGCTCGGCACAGCTGATCAAAATAATCACGAGAGCATCACCTTGCTCGAGTCTCGCACCACCATTGAGAGCGGAACGACGGGATTGAGGACCTGGCGTGCAAGTTTCGTCCTTGCCAGCTATCTCATTGCAAATGCTGGTATGATAGACACCCTGCTTCTCTAGCACCTTGACAACTGTTTACGCATCCCAGAAATGATCCGTGATCAAACGGTCCTCGAACTTGGCTGCGGTACCGGATTTCTTGGGATTGTTGTGGCGACATTGCATCAGAAATTCAACGAATGTCAACAATCGAATAGTCAGGCATTACCTGGGGTTCTGTTGACTGATGTTAATTCCGAAGTACTTTCAAGATGTCGCGACAATGTGCGACTTAGTTGTAGTGAGTAATTTTTAAAGTTCTCACCGCCATTTCAGATGTTGCGGTAAATCTGTTTGATGCCCATCGTCTTGCGCCTTTTCGGCCCTGTCTCGTTGGTCTTAATCAGTTCAGACCGTATTGTCCTTGCTCACTGTCGCGTAGATCCATCATCAACTCACCCAAGTATCCACTTCTCCACTCTCGACTGGTTTGATGCCCTCTCCCGGCCAGTGAATGAGAACGCAGTTGCGGCATTTCTATCCAAAGCGAGAGCGGGCATTGTGATCGGCGCTGATATAGTAAGGTTCGGATGTGTCATTGTGCGCCTGCCACTAATCTGGGCAGGTGTTTGACCCAAGTCTTGTCCCGCCGCTGGTCGCAACCTTGCGCCTTGCACTTTCCTCCGAGATCACCCGGATGGTAATATTGGCGCTAACAGTTAGAAATGAGTGGACACTTACGTATTTTTTGACTGAGGCTGGTGAGCGGTCCTTAACTTGTCTGTAACGCTTGTGAATCTGACAGCTATGTCGTCCAGCGAAAGAACTTGATGTAGAGGAAGTCCCCCACACTCTGACTGCAGCCACAGATTTTGATCTGGATGCCACTGGAGTAGATGCTGGTCTTCATGTAAAGATATTCATATTCACACTCCATAATTAGAGTAACATAATCGAGTGTTCTCTGACGGCGAGAACAGATACCTCGTAGTATGGTGACATGATGCAAGGTCAAGAAGGGGCGCTTAGCGCAGTGGTAGCGCGTATGCTTTGCATTAGCATCCGAATTGTATAAGGTCCAGGGTTCAATCCCCTGAGCGTCCAACTTTTTATATATAGTTTTTGTCCGAACCGACATCATCTACTTTCTGCATGAGAATCGAACTAGGGGGATATAATATTAGATGCATTGTATATCCCAAGTTCAGCTGAGTATATGTGTGGAGAGTGATATATATGGAGTACAGTCTGTACAGAGAGTGGATGGCTATGCTGATTGAAGAAATACTGTAATGAATCTTATTACAAAATGTAAGGAATCAGGGCAATCGCGGTGATGACGGGGGATGTGAAATGTATGGGAGTTGCAACACAATAGCGAAATGATCTCCAAAGCAGACGGGGTATTAAAATAATACGAGTCGTGTGCAGAAGTGTGCGTGGAAATAGAAATGTGCCAATATTAAACTATGCCCATGCAGCCAGACACCTGACGCTAAATAACAAACAGGCCAGGGCGACACCGCATATGAGCTGGGCATTTCTACAGGTTGGATTCGAAAGCAAAGATCTCGAATCTAACATTAATCAGCATGATAACAAATGGGCGAAAAAAAGGTGGCCTTACCAGAGGGATGAATGATTAAGGGCGGTGTGAACTTCACATTCCGAGGATGTAGCGTCGAATTCGATATGAAACTGCGGTGATTGTGAAGTTCAAGGGCGAGCTGGAGCGTGCAGAATATCTGATCATCATAGAGATGTTCAGATATGGGAACAACACAAAGCTCGTCTTCGAGATTCCATGCTGCGGAAGTTGAAGGAGAGATACAGCAATGGAAGCATCCCAGGACTCTCGAGACTAAGGCGTCAATCTCCTTGGCACCCGCACGCGGCGTTACCAACCCCTTTAATTCGCATGTATAAGGCGAAGCCGAGGAAGTTGACAAGTATGTTGCGGCAATATGACGCAAGTGAAAAGCAAAGTACGGCGGAGGATCAGAGTCAGCCATTGGCGAGCGGAATTTGACATCGACGCATGCCTCGGAACCCCACCGGGGATCCTGTGCTATTGTTGGCCGGAGGTGTGCACCGATCTGGACACACCAACAACCCCCCGTGACTTTGATCTCTGGCCATTCTGAAACGTTTTCACCGTAGACGTAAAAATTGTAGGCTCTGCAGCGATCACAAAGGTCATCTAGGGCATTGTGCAAGCTGCTGCGGAGCCTTTCAAGTAAAGCGACCGAGAGTGTGAGATGTAGATGAGTGAGAATGCGAAGGCGGATCTCGGTGGGCAGTGGGAGAGGAAGACGGGACAATTCAGTGAATTCAGGAGAGATGTATGCAAGGACTGCATGTATAAGTGACAGTCGAGTGACTCGCAAACAACTAGAGGGGGAGTCCATAGTGGGAGTGAATGAAGAAAAACTCTAGAGAACAAATTGTTCTTGAGGCAGGGGTTCAGTGTGCGGATATAAAGCCTCGAGGACAGGGACATGACGGAGAACAATTATTCGTCAAGACGGGACTTTGAATGCAAAGTTCCCACCGGTGCGCACCGGATGGTATTTTGAACTCGATATGAAATGTGCCACTCCGAGGGAGAGCAAGGAGGAACCACCCACATGCACCATACTTCGTGCAAAAGAATTGGAAGACGCGATGATCAGCGACAGCACTCAAGTGGTCGCTTCTTCTCTATCAAACTGTCCCTATGGGCTATGGACGTCCTTCGATTGATGAGGGGACCTTCTGATTCCACTGCAAATTCAGGAAATTCTTTCAGGGATCACTTCTTGGACATTTCAGGTGGTTGACTAGTGAATACAGGCTTCTGTCGTAGTGGGTCGGTTGTCTACTGAAGTTGATAGAAGCTCTTGCGATGGAGTTCGAGAATAACTTTGTCATGCGGAGGAAAGTTCTAATATCTGTAACCCTAACCTCAATCTAGGTTTCGGTATCGTTTGACCCCGAAGCCTTTCCCATCATCTACGACACTACCCCGTCCTCTAATGCAATGATTCAACTTCGCCTGTCGACAGCTAGAGTGTCTAGGTTGTGCACATCTGTGCGTTCCATGTCATCCGTTTCTACCCTGCCGTTGCACCCCCCATCATTAGCTGAGCAGGACGCTACCTTCGATGTTCGTGTTCGGGACGTCTCCTCTTTCTTTTCCTCCCCTCGCTTCGCTTCTATTACCCGTCCCTATACAGCTCGTGATGTAGCACTAAAGCAAGGTTCCGCCCCTGTTCTTCCCCTTCCATCGGCACTCCTTGCAAACAAGCTCTTCGCCTTGTTCACCGAGGCTGCTGCTAACGCCCAACCTGTACCTACCATGGGTGCCATTGACCCAGTTCAGATGACTCAAATGGCTAGGCATCAGCAAGTCGTGTACGTCTCTGGTTGGGCGGCGAGCTCACTGCTAACTACGGGCAACAACGAAGTTGGTCCTGATTTTGGGTAATGCCGCGCCGGATCATGTGTATGATCGCACCCTTCTCATCTATATTGTCTCAGAGATTACCCTTATACGACCGTTCCAAACCAGGTTCACCGCCTCTTCCGGGCACAACAACTTCATGACAGGAAGCATTACGATGAACGTATGTCCGCATCGCCTGAACAACGCGCAGAAATGCCGTACATCGACTATTTACGCCCCATTATTGCGGACGGTGATACTGGGTAAAGACCGCACATTACTTAGTTCTCGCGTTTAATTCACAATTCAATAGCCATGGAGGGACCTCTGCTGTCATGAAACTCACTAAACTCTTTGCTGAGTCAGGAGCCTCAGCCATACATCTCGAGGATCAACTTCACGGCGGAAAGAAGTGTGGTCATCTTGCAGGGAAGGTCTTGGTACCCCCGAGCACACATATCTCGCGTCTCGTCGCAGCCCGCTTCCAGCTTGACATGCTTCTATCTCCGATGTTGCTTATTGCGCGGACTGATGCTGAAAGCGGCAAACTTCTTTCGACCAGCGTTGACCCTCTTGATCACCCGTAAGTCCTAATTTGGCACTTGGTGTTCGTCTGAAATAGGTCTCCTTAGATATATCCTCGGTACTACGATCCAAGGAAAGCCTCTAAGTGAAGCTCTCGCACGAGCCACAAGCAGTGCGGATGCAGCCAGAATTGAGAAAGAATGGGATTCCACGAACGAATTAATCACTTTTGATCAAGGCATGTCTTCCCTTGTTCTTTTATCTGTTCCGCCGTTTTAAAGTATGTGGTATAGCTGTCGAAAGAGTGTTGTTGTCTAGTACTATTTCAAACCCACGAGGCGTGTTTGACCAGTACAAGAACGCAGTAGTCGGTAAATCGAACTTCGAAGCCCGTCAGATTGTTCGGGAGGCTGTTGGTCACGATGTCTACTGGGATTGGGACCGTGAGTAGATTACTAACGTCTCTATGACTTCACTCATTTTTTGCAGTGCCTCGCACACCCGAAGGGTTCTATCGAACTACTGGTGGCCTTCAGGTAGCTGTCGACCGCGCCCTTGCGTATGCACCATACGCAGACCTATTGTGGCTCGAGACAGGGAAGCCAGACTTAGTGGAGGCCAGGAGCTTTGCGAGAAAGATCAGGGAAAAATACCCCGGCAAATGGTTTGTATACAATCTGAGCCCCAGCTTTAACTGGGCTAAGGCTGGGTTCAGTGGTACGTCACACCTGACTAATAGCGTTCTTGGCTGACGACGCGAACGACTTGAGCAGATTCAGATCTCAAGAACTTCATATGGGAACTTGGGAAAGAAGGGTGCGACATGTGACGTCTTATTGTGAAGGCGACCGCCTCATTGACGAACCAACCCAGATTTGTTTTGCAACTAATCTCCCTAGCTGGGCTGCATAGTAATGCTGCTGCTACAGGTGCGTTTCTTACTGAATGTTAATGAACTGCCGTTTTACTGGGTGACCTGCAGCTGAGCTCGCTGCGCGGTACAAGGATGACGGTATGCTTGCTTACGTGGAACTCGTGCAACGTAAAGAGAAGGACATCGGCTGTGATGTGCTCACCCATCAAAAGTGGTTCGTGTCCTTCTCACTGTTCTGCTCCCGATATGCTGTTGACATTTGTGATACAGGAGTGGTGCCCACTACCTCGATTCGATAATCCAGACTGTATCTGCGGGATCGTCAAGCACATCTGCTATTGGGAAGGACTCGACGGAACATAATTTTTGAACCTTGGCAGTTAGATGTAACAACGTACAATCGCGCACTTGCATCTAGGTTGCATCTGAATCTTATACAACGTTGACCTAGCTGCTTCTGGCTTTGCACTTTTAATAAGTCACCATCGAAGGAAGCCTACATTATCATTTCAGGATCCTCGTGTTCGTGGCTGAAACAAGTCCTGCAACCATCACGAATCGTTGATAGTTTGCGTCATTATTGTAAGTGCCTATAAGGTTACTCTCTACCGACAAAGAATCTGACATAAAAACTCGCCGGCCTATTTGCGTCAGGGATTGAATTGAGTAACATTTTGCATTATGATACAGCTACGTTAGCTCGTACGTCCTGACCACTGAAGCGAGCCCTACGATCGGCAGAAAGAACTCGATTCCGACTGGAAACGACATGATCATCGTGCTACCCAAAATGGTCGCAGCATCTTTGAGTGATTCAGATCGTCGGTGCCATTGCCCTGAAAATTCGGTTCGCGTTCAGTTAAAATTTCACTGTGTGAAGGGGTTAGTACAGAGAGGCTCTTGTTCAACTTTAGGAATTCTGGGTTTTGGGCGCTAATCCTCTCACCAGATTCAATGGGAACGGCAGGACCATGTTTCAGGCCTCAATGTCTCATCGATTCCTAGCGTTCGGTGTGTGAATTGTTGTGAATGGCTTCCCAAAAACTAGGAATTATAGTAAGGGGTCACAGGTCATCGTAGAAGGAACGACTGTCTTCATTCTCTACGTATTTGGTTGCACCAGAATCAGACTTGCAAACTAATAAGTATGTAAAAAGGGTTTGCACCTTACGCCGCGACCACACATTTTAGAAAGAATGCAGAACGCTGACCAATAATCAACTGAGAATTAGTAAGAACTGATTATGCGATCATTGGCCTTGGTCTCCTCTAGGCCAATGATCAAAGACACGATCTCTTCATTCGAACCTTCGATGTTGAAGGAATTAACTGCACGTGGCGTACAATCCTCGCTACGACCCTCAGTGTAAGTTGGCAAACGTTGGCGTTGCGTTATATCCGACATCACTTGGATGCCAGAACAGTGTCAGTAACGTTGCAAATGACGATGACAACATAGGCTAGATTTCATTTTGTTGGAGCGCTATAGACAAACAGAAGGGCCTCAAAAAAATCACCCTGGAAAATGCGCGTACCTCATCTCGTCTCGGACGTGCTTGATGCTGCCTCCGACGGGTGTCACCCTCGGCTGATGTTGTCGAATAGTAGTCACGGTGGTCATATGTCACAACCTTTTATGTCGTGGCGTCATCCCATCGTTGTGGGCCTCTATGTCCTGCAAAGGTAGTTTGTAAGGGCGCTCTTCGCATAAGTTTCTTATCTTCTTTGGCGAATGACGAAAATTAACGGTAGGACCTCCCGTGACTCTACTCTAACTGCTCTTGTAGGTCGCGTCTGCAGATTAGCGAGGACAGTGGACGACAAGTGTTCCAGAACGAGACCTCGACGACAGCTTCTCGGTACTTTAGCGATGACGTTTTCGGGATCGCGCGGCGTTACAGATCGGAGCCTCGTGGCCGGCCTGACTTTTACTACCCGTACGTAGGCTTGACATAGACAGTTGGGGTTACGACTCTACGCTCAGATGAGGTGTCACTGGACCCACGATAAGGATCACACTCAACATGACGCACCTGTGTCTCCTATGCTGCTATCACGATGCCTCAATGTGACAAATGCGCAAAAGATTAGGTTCGTGTTTTTAAAATTGAGCTTCTCCGAGTACGTTTTTGTTTTACAACACATCTGCCCCATTCTATGTCATGGTCTACGCATTTCAATTCTCGGCTACTTGTTTCATTGCAGCACCTCACGCTCACTCACCCGCCACTTCTGCAAGCCCTGTAAGGTTGTCGGTGGATAATCAAGTATGAAGTTGGTTTGTTCCGAAACTAACGCAGACTTCACCCATCTCCTCCAAGGAGACGTTCATCGGCACTTGCAGAGATCCAAACACCAGCGCATACTCGAAAGCTTGTCAAGTTACTCTTGCTTACTACATGCATATTGCGTGGTATGCGGACGTAAAGTCCGGTTTTCCCCCTTCAAACACTACATTGTACTCACCAATAAAACCTGTCAGTAGGTCTCGTGAAGTGGTACACGTAAATCAGAAAATGCATATCTCATTTCCCGATATGAGATTGTCAGAGGGCGCTGACCAAATGTCAGGTGTTTACTGGTCCTACGCTACTACATTCGCTCCAAGAAGGTTGACTAGCGGACGTGATAATGTGTTTCATTATTGCAACATGACTGTGCGACTATGTGCCATCGGAGGGCGACGGTGCTGACGTGGGCTCTGCATGGTAGGCGAAATGGTTTCACCTTGATTCAGTTTAGCTGCTCTGTAGCTCGCCTCACCTCCAGTGCATCTCGATCATGTCCAAGTCGGAGGACATGCCTGATAACAGGATATCCACCACTAGAAACTTAGGTATAAAGATGGTTCCCCTGGATGACCCAGAGTCATATTCCATTCCCCTGAACGTATCCGAACATGCCCTCAGGAGTCTACCAGCTTCCCGATCTACCCTCTATTTGTCCCAAGAAGTCCGGGAGCAGCATCAGTCCTGCCTTTCAAGAAGCAAAGAACGGTTATGAACAATGGGTCAGAGAAAACATCGGTTATTTCGCCTCAATCGTAAGTTCCACTATCGTACATACCCAAGAGTGTACTGATGGATTTGCGAAGGGAGTAGCTAATGCAGAGATGCCTCTGCTCGCAGCACTTGCGTGGCCCAGGGCCAGCTCCAAAGAATTACGAGCGATTCTTGATTACATGACAATGTCGTTCATGCTTGAGGAGCTCACGTAAGTTGCAGGATGTCACCCGATGTCTTGAATTCTGTGCTGAATTCATGTTGCAGCGATCGAAGTTCAAGCGAAGTGACTAAGAATTTGTCTAAATTGTGGATCGACGTACTCGAGGATCCACAATCTGGCAAGGGTCACCGTCACCCGTTCATCAAACTCATGACAAAGTAGGCTTAATAATTCTATGTTTATACCGTTTTGACGAGTGTTCCAGCCAAATGGTGGCACGCTTGAAGGAAGCTGTGGATCCATTTCACTGGCCTGAATTCATACAATCTAATATTGATTTTGCAATGAACACCGTGCAAGAGGCACTTGATCGCGAAGCTTCGAAGGATATCTTGGCGACACGTTGTATTACTTCATACATGGTCATGCGAAGAGAGACCGTCGGTACTCGACCTTGCATCGTCCTGATGCGGTCTACCCGAAGGTTATATTTGCCCGAGCGCGTCCTACAACACCCTATTGTAGCTGAGATGGAGAATAGTTCCCTCGACATGGTGTTTCTCGCCAATGTGTGTCTCGTCACATATTTCGAAGCTTTACCTTTATTGACGCTAACCGATCTTTAGGATATTTATTCCTTCAAAAAGGAACTCGGCGACAACGGAGCGCTGAACAACATTATGACCGTTATGCAGAAAGACCCGAATACTCAGCATCTTGATCTTCAAGAAAGATTCGATCATGCAGGCAAACTATTTCAGGCTGCCATGGATCGCTTCAATGCCTGCAGAGATACGCTTCCAAGTTTTGGTGACCAAGAAACAGACAGGCAAGTTGCAGCATTCGCAGATGGTCTGGTGGATTGGATCTTGGGTAGCATTGAATGGAGTATTGCCAACCATCGCTACAGAGTCTTCGTGGATGACGATGACAGACGAAATAACATACTCAGGCTGGATGACCGTTGGTTTATGTCAGGGAGGTTTAAACTTCTCCTTTTGATAAGTATTGTCTTTACCATAATTTTATCCCTGATCCTATAAGCCCATTACACGAACTTATGCAGAAACCTTACAATATTACATAATAATGTGATGTATAATATGTACAAATCAAATGACGGTTGCCAATGCATTTGCAAGTAGTACCGTGATGTACGTCCCGAGCATGTTGAGATTTATTGCCGCAGGCAGACTGGTCGATATCGGAGTGTGCGTGACAGGGAGAAGCACGGAGTTTGAAAATTTGCAGTTGCCGATCGTGCCGGTGGTACTCATAGATTCTACCATGCTATGCTCATGGCCTTGTGATCATGGATTACGATGTGGTTTCTGTTCCTCCGATGTCACTCCCTGCTTTAGATGCACTTTGGCCCCAGAGACCTAACGCTAAAGATTATACTGACATAATTGGCGGCATCGCTGACTGGTATTTATACCCTCACCCCATCGTTCTCATTTACACCCAGATCTTCCCTCCATTTTTTGTTTTACGACGACTACGAATGGCGAGAAGTGCATGGATCAATTTATTTTGGGT
>PVYE01000621.1:0-24850 GCA_002995055.1 Rhizopogon rudus | reverse complement strand
AAATCTATTGGAGGGGGGGAGGGGGGGCGAAAGAAATACGCGCGCGCACTTGGTATATTGGCCGTCGGAGATGGATGTGAGATATCTCTTTCGGATAGGGATATTTATATTTTAAATGGTCCTCTACGGATTCAAAATATAAATTGGAAGTTTCAAAGACTCAAGGCGTTGAGCATACCTTGACCACCGACCACTGTACAGTTAACGTCTTCAGCCGGTTTTGAAGTGCATTCCGACAGAGCTCGCATGATAGCTGATCACCTAAAGGTGCCAAGGCAGACTCAATCGCGGTTATGGACAGGTCTGCATTGAAAGAAAGTAAATCTCGTTACTGTTTAATTGGAATGAAAGCATACCTGGCCTGGCATCCCAAGCGAGATAAGCAGATGCAAGAGCCCAGGCCCTTGTGAGCTTCTTCTGCTCCGTGAAGTCGCAGTCATTAGTGGGGGCATGTGGATGAGGTGGTGGTAAGAGGAGACGTTTCAAAGCATCCGCACGGCCAAAGTGGAGAAAAAATAATCTTTTCAGATATCTTGCACCTATTCTGTCGGCCATGTCGTCTGTCAGGGATGCCAGGGAGAAGGAGAGCAAGTGACATGAAGTTGAGACGGCGAGTTCATAAAGATCATACGAGGCAGCCAGCGCATAGAGTTCCAATGGGTAAAGAGGAGCATGCGAAAGAAGCAGGGAGTGTAGGGGGGTAGAAGGACCAGCGTAGCGCTTGACAGAAAGGCCATAATTTCTTAGAACTGACAACGCTGCTGTAAGGGACTCAAAGGGGGGAGAGTAGTGGGAACACGACATGTCATATACGGCATGGAGTATGATGTTCAGAATGGTGGAAGATTCGGAGACCATTACGACTGGCCCTAATTGGCCTGCTGGGGCCTTTGAGGAAGGTGGTAGCAGGCCAGCGAAGCCATTTTCAGAGGCGCCATGGAGGGTGTGTGTGTGAACATAAAAGAATACAGAGTCGGATGACAGGAGCACAAGGTCTGGTGGGAGAGAGTGAATTTGTGCACCGGGAAAGAATGTGGTGGACACAGAGACAAGTGTATCGTCCTCTACCGGAGAGTCTGCCGGAGACGCGGCGAAAGAATCCTTAGAGTTATGGTATTTAAAGATGGGCACGACATATCTCTAGCTAGACAACGTACGGGGGGAGTCGGTACCTGCACTGGTACCGCGGAATTTGAAGGTTCCGCGATGGGCTTTTCAGGCACATGGTGGACTTCCATCTCCAAAGGCTCTGAGACAAATTGCAAGACGAAGTCCCAGTCAGTATTCTCCATACAAGTAGTCATAGTTGCCTGAATAGAGACTCGTTGTTTGCTAGTTGGGAAGGGGAGTTTAAATAAAAATACAGGTCGTTCGAGGAGAAAAAGGTTGTTGAAGAAAAGATATTAATGCAGCACGGCCGATGGCGAGCGCATGTAAGCTACGAAGAGAAAGGGGGGGCAACCGGTTGGGGAAATCTGAGATACAACCTTGGGTAATCTCAAGCCACGTGCTCTTCGCTGAGTTTAACTTACTCTCGAGCCAACCTGCGGGATTATCAGGTTTCTTCCGATACGTACTCGATTACCAGGTGGAGTGAGAATCGCAGCGCTTCATCGTCCTCAACGTTGTCAACAACTCCCGAATTCCGTCCATATGCTCTGTATGATCTGATTCAATCCATTTATCAACTATCACCATCCAATTTTCTCTTTGACTTTAATCTATGTATTTCTTCCCGTTGTCCAAAGTTCGAATCATGCAATTCCTGTGTTCAGGCTCGCGTAAGAATAAGAAGCCTGCTATCATTAAATCAGAGCGCACCATATTTGCCAGCCTCTTCCCCGTCGACACAACGTTCAATTTTTTTAAAACCTCCTCTTCCGGCATCGTCATCACCTCTAATTGGGTGCCTAGTGATCGCTAGTAAGCTACTGCGTCATAATGAATAAAGGGAGAAATGACGTACCAATCCGCCCTTCTATTCTTGATACTCGCTCCTCATCTTTTTCGGTTACGAAACTAATAGCGACACCGCCTTTCCCTGCACGTGCAGTTCTGCCTACCCGGTGAGTGTATTCTTCCGGCTCATTTGGTAAGTCCCAGTTAATAACCATCGCCACGTCCTCGATATCAAGACCACGCGCTCCAACATCTGTTGATACAAGAACTGGGATGAAAGACGACCGAAAAAGTGACAACGACGTCAACCGTTCGCGTTGTGTCAATCTTGAATGTAGTGCCGTGCTGCGAATAGACAGATTCTGGAGTAGATGCGTGAGATAAGCGACTGTCCGAGGCTTTGTACAGAAGATGATTGTAGGTGGTGGTTGTATGGGTATATCCTCATCATCGAGGCCGGGCTTTCGAGACGTTCTGGCCTTATCCCCCTGTCTTGATTTTTTCCTGCTCTTGCCCGGTTTAATTGGTTCAGGGGGTGCACGGCGTAGTGATACGATGCTCTCCGGAGGATTACAGAGCAAATGATAAAGGTACGACTCTCGCACGTGCGAGGGAACCAGCACGTAATGTTGCTTCAGCGTTGCAACCGTTTCAACACTGGATAAACAAATTCAGTTTCCGGCACTGAATATGATGTCCCTCTTACGTTGATCTTGTCCTATGAACGAATGGTTTTGCCTTACCAGGTCTTGGCGGAGCTTCTACCAAGGACTCGATTGCTGGGGTCAAGGTAGCAGTAAAAAGACATGTCTGGCGATCGCTGGGAAGAGTCTCAAACAAAAATTTGAGTTCAGGTGCAAAGGTCGATGTAAGAAGCCGATCCGCTTCATCCAATACCTGATTCAGTTCAACATGAGTACTCGCACAACTTCACACAAAATATTGCACTGACGAGAAACTTGACACGAGACAAATTCAACTCGCCGTTACTACTCCGCAGGTGGTCAACTATACGCCCAGGGGTGGCTACTACAACATGGGGATGGCTACCAAGTTCTAAAGCTTGTGCCATCATATCCATGCCACCGACTACGACAGACGTCCGGATACCTATTGCAACACCAAGCACCGCAAATTGTTCAGATATCTGAAATGCCAATTCCCTGAAAGTAGAAATGTCATGACGTTTATTAATGTGAAAAAATGCGCGAGCGAACCTCGTAGGTGTCAGTACTAGAGCAAATATTCCGTATGGATCCTCGGATAACTTCTGTAAGATTGGGATTGCGAATGCTATAGTCTTCCCAGAGCCTGTCTTTGCATTTCCTATGCAATCTCTCCCTAACATCAAGTTACAAATCAATTGGGCTCAACGAATATATACAAGACAGACCTGCAAGAAGGGGAGGAATACACGCTGCCTGTATCTCTGTCGGAACCCGTATGGACATGCGCGAAAGAGCAGCGTGAAGCGGAGGCGCTACGCCCATTTCAGTAAATGAGCTTGCAACGGTTTCACGAGAAGCTGAAGATATGTCGCTTTTGAGTTCTGTTTTGAGACAGGACTTAAAGTTCACTCGTCCTTGGTCCTCGAACGCGTAGGGATCGCGGTGCTCCTCGTCTTCGCTCGACAGCTGCTCCTCAGAATCACCGGTATCTGAGTCTACTACGGAGGGTGGCGAAGTGGGTGAGTGGTAGACATCTTCTTCCGCAAAAGTAGATGATGTTCGCGGCCGTTTCGGCGGACGTCCTTCTTGTAGTTTACTCAGTTCATGTGCAGCGAGAGTCGGTTTGTCTTTCATTGAAGAATTAAATGCGCAACCGTCCTCCCTTTGCGAAGGGAAATTGCAGTATATGAGGTACGATGATCTGGTCAAAGAATGGGAGTTGAAGTAAATATTTTATTATGACTATCATAATCTACAAGTTTAGTTGTCACGTGCATGATACACTGGGTAGTGCCAACCTTGCTTTTGCATCATGATGTACTTACGGGATCATGAACGTTTGAACGTCATACAATTGTTTCAATCCGAATTGACTGCATCGGTCGGGTCTAGCAACGTTAACAGATGCTTCTCGCCTCATACTAAAATGAAGACCTGATTGCGCTTGAACGAACAAAAAGAACTAGCTAGCTGCTTCAAGAGAAGGTGGACCTACATGCCACAATCGTCCACACTTTGCATGTCATGATCCTGCTTGGGCTTCTTGCCAAGCTTGGACCAAGTTGTCGAAAGCATGGCCCTGTTGATACACTGTCAAAGCTCCGTGGGATGGGAAGATTCGTTAAACAAAAACGGAAAAGTGAGGCTCGGCGAGTCATAGTATAATCGTCATAGAACAAAAAAAGTTTCTATCGATACAGTTGGGTATAAGAAATAGAGTTCTATGCTACAATGAAGTATGTGACCGGGTCCGAAAGGATCGCTTTACCAACTTTTACAAATTTAACTTACTATCGACGTCACTGGCAAGCATCCACGCATCGCTCCACTCATCACGGTCAAAAAGGGAAACCCCCAAGTTGGAGAAAATGGAATCAGAGGCGTATGACGGAGCTCCACCGAACGATTCGGAGCATGAATAGGATAGAGTTGCCGGCTGATAACCGTTTGCCGACCCGTAAACAGATGGAGACAGATAATTGGCGTTATAATCTGTTGAATTGTGGGGAAGACGGAGTTGCTCTAGTCCAAGGAATGAACCATCTTGGGACAGAGCATTTTCGGGGTGCGGTATGTTACCATCGCGTCTGAAAGTCGCTGCAGTCGGCGTCTAGAAGGTGTCGAAGTGAGCGTTAGAAAATAGACGTAAACGAGCCACTGAAACATACAGCATCAAGATCACGAGCCAAATCGGAGAGTATTTCAGCGAGCCCCGGTGTAGGAGGCCGTGATACATCCAATTCTAACCCGAGTGCATTCGCACACTGGGGTTGAGACTGGGGATGAGACAGAGTGGCGTTTAGGTTACCACACATTGTTTCTGAAGATAACACAGGAAGCAAAGGTGGCAAGTGTAGAGGAGAGATCCCAGGTGAGGACGAGACAGATGACGGAAATTGCGTTTCCAACATGCCGATGAGATCCTCGCGCGTAAAACCCTTAGGGTAGACCCTCCTCGAACGAGCACGTCGCACCGGGCCCATGGATGACCCTGCGATGAGCTGTCGAGTGGGCTTCTGGGAGTAACCGCAGTCTCTAAGGGCCTTAGCGCCCGACTTGGCACCCTTGCGGTTGGGCTTGAATTTGTAGTGAGGATACTTCGCATAGTGAGCTGCATGGACTTCCGTCGCTTTCTTATGCCATACAGCTCTATCTTCGTCACTCATCCCTCTCCAAAGCTGCCCTGCGATTCGGCTAAGGTTCTGCTGACGCTTCTCAGGGTCAGCGTTGCCCCGGCTCTTGAGCATGTGCGAACGGTAGAGCATGAATGCGTTTGGTGGACGAGGAATATGTTCTTTCGAAGGAGGCTCGCCGTTCGTGGAAGAAGTCAAGGAGACATCAGCATCGAAAAGTAGTGGAGGAAGGGAAAGAGGAGAGGAGAAGAGATTATGTCCTTGCTCAAGGCAGGGAGGTGCTGATTGAGAACGATACAGATCATCCGAGGGAAGCGATATATCGCTGAAAGCGGGGGACTGCGAAAATAACCACGGTGAATAGCCCATAAGGCCAGACCCAACGTCAACACCATAAGGGTTGATCATCTGTCCGCCGTTAGATGCTAGCAGACCATAATCAGCTCAGTCCAGGACCGCACGAGGGATGATTTACCATGGTAATCCATCGTATCAGATAAAAAGCTTTGTAACGGGAAAGGACTAGGATGCCGGTTGAAGGCGATGAACGCTGTGAGGTCAAGAATTATCACCACTCTTCTTATACGCACCTGGCGCAATAAAGGGGACTGGAAGTAGCCCGAATGAACGGTTCCCTCAGATATCAGGAGTTCATCGGAATGGTAGCGGCCCAAAAAATACAAAGGGAACAAGTGTAATGAGGAGAAAACCCTTTGGGTTCTATCGGTCTGAAAGAAAAGCACGCAAGGTCGGTAAGGATCACGTGATCGAGACAGAGCAACCTCGGAAGTGCGCGAGAGCACGTTGTAGAGCACGTTGCTCGACAGGGCGTCCTTTTGGGGCCATGCCATTTCTGCAGGAACCTCTATAAGATTGTGTAGTTGTAGTGGTCAATAACGAGTGTGGATGGGTAATAGTAAATGCAAGCTGCGCGTCTGACCATTGCAAAAGTTATGTCAAAGTCAAACGACCATGCACACCAATATCTTAACGCTGCCTCGTGTACAACAGACATGGCACGAGGCGTGGCAAGATAACAGTGGCGTGCGAGCAGCAGTGGAGCGCAGCGAGGAACGCTATGCGGGGAAGTTGTCTGACTCATATAACATTTAGGATCAGGAATACTAGGAAGAAAACGTCCTTTTCTGTGTACGGCTTCAATGGCGTCAATTTGAAAGTCCCCATGAGAGTTCTGGTTACAAACTCACCAACTAGTTCTGTCTTAGACGTGTAATCGCGTCAAGCATTAGCTGACAAATAGTATCTCTAGGTCATTGAAATTATGAGCAAGATGTAAACGCCACATTCTTCTTGCAGCGGGCTATCAGCAAAAGGCGCGCAATAGAGACGATAACACCTACGTGCGATTTCTACGAAATAGTAATCCATCGTGTGTTTCCGGCCGCTTTCTTTACTCGATTCATAATTGCTAGGCCCTCCTTTTCTTCCGAAACTTCTTCCACCAAGATCAAGTCCACTTCTTCCTTTTCTAGCGTCAACAGACCATCGAATAGCCGCCTTGCAATAATTGCCGGCTCTGAAACTAGCCCGAGAGGAAATTCATGCCATTGGATGGTGGTGTCGTTGATGAGGGACTTCATTAAAATGGAATCCGAAGGCATCAATAACCCAACGCGGAGAGTGTCAGGAGAGTGTGGCGCTGCATGTTTGATATCTTCCAGAAAGGCGGAGGGGCTGAGAGACTCTATCCCCAGTGGAACATCGGATGTACTTCTCAACAGCGTAACAGGCACTGAGGGGGAGTAATGGCGATATTTCATGCCAGGTGTAGTAGGTGCCTGTTCCAATGCATCATCAAGGTAATCACGACGGTGGACGAGAATGTGGGGTATTGGCGTTTCGGTATCCGAGAAGCCGGCGACGAGAACCTGTGTGATATCTTCCACTGTGACCCCACCCGGGCGCAAAATGCGGATATTTCCATCTTCATGTAGACCATCTACCACTGTACTTTCTAAACCAACTTCGCACGGGCCGCCATCCAGAATGAGCGGGATCTTGCCATTCAAATCGTTCAGTACGTGCTCTGCGCGGGTAGGACTAGGTTTTCCGGAGGAGTTGGCGCTTGGGGCTGCGAGCGGTGCATCGGTTATAGCAATGAGTGCTCTTGCTACCGGATGCGATGGCATTCTGATTGCGACAGTTGGTTGACCTGCAGTAATGATGTCGGGTATAAGACTGTGATCGCAGGGGAAAAGTAGGGTAAGAGGTCCGGGCCAAAAGTGCTCTATGAGCAACTCATAAGAACGCGAGAGTGTATAATTGTGTGGAAGCAGGGACTGTAGCATACGCCGCGAGGACACATGTACGATGAGAGGATTGTCAGGTGGTCTGCCTTTGGTCGAGAATATCTTAAGGGCTGCTGTAGCGTTTAGAGCGACTGCACCCAGGCCATAAACGGTTTCAGTTGGAAAAGCGACTGGATGGAGGTCATTGAGAAAGGATGCTGCGGTATGCAATGCTCCGAGGGTTTCAGGTGAGTCTATCACTACCTGATCGCCTTCCGAAGAAAAAGTGATAGATGTGGAATCACATGCAAATACCTGTGTCGCAGTCGCAGTCACCATCGTGCGTTGAACCTGTGAAGATCTTCTCAGCGAAGACTTGAAGGTGAGGAGGTACCTTTTCAAAATATTCATCATGATTAGTACTACGAATAGTACCAATTGCAACCGAGTCAGTTGCAAAAAAGTCTGGGAAATCCCGGTAAAGTACGAGCTCAAGTGAGTATGCGGCAGCCATGGAAATGTGTTGGTATCCATCTTAGTCTATGTCACATCATAATATACTACGACAATGTAAACCCTTCATGTTGTCCGTCCGACCCTGTCACAGTAAAGGGACGAAGTATTAAACACCAGCTGCTTCATTGACACCTCCGGCAGGTTGGTCGTTTATTTGTCCTGGAAGTCCGGCATCTTGGGCATGTTCAGTCCAACTCGTCGAGCGGTTGCTTCTATCCGTTCTTCCCCTGTCAAGTCAATTAAAGGGTTGTATCTCTCCAACAAAGCCTGAGACAAGTCAGTTGATTGTGGTAGCATCTTGCAAGTCACTAAAACGTTTACCTTGTATTCACGCTGGGATCGCATGAAGGTCAAGACATTCTGCATGTCATGTTGAAATGTTCGTGCATCTCCGGATCGTCCATTCTCCGCGAAAAAGGCTCGAAAGTTCAAAGCAATGTCTTTGTTCCGTGCTGACCGAGGTTTGGCATTCTGACATCAAAAATTACAAGCAGGGCAAAGGAAAAGAGTGAGAACGTACCGCTTTGGCTACCTCCCGAAGCACATTTCGATAGACATGTGTATACGCGACCATTGAGTCCAAGCAAGGTTGACAGTCAAAGTGAAAAGCGCGAATTGTCAAAGCTTGTTCCCTTTTTGGATGACCATCCCACCGTGGACAGTATGTAACTCCGATCGATCGTCCACATCATTGTTTCAAAACGCTTCCCATTGGCCCGCTGATGGGCATTCTTAAAGCACCGTGGTGCTGTGGACATTCGTCCCTTACTTGGGCCACCTCCGATTGCTACAAAAGCCTGCCTGGAATTCCACCAGACAAGTCAACATCCTCCCCAACACAACTTCAAGACCTTAGGTTCACGTAAACCATGAATATTAGATGCCCTAGCACGAGCTCAGAAGAATCTGCCGCTCCCCGCACAGAAGCCAAATCTATGCCTAAGGTTAGTGACATGATCTTCTAGCGCATCCCTGAGCTCAAGCCAAGGCTTGTCATCATAGTCCAAAAAAGTGATCAATTCGCGCAAGAATGAAGCCAAGCCAGCACTCAGCAAAACCCGCGCCAAGAGAAAAATCCACCGTGTTGCCGATGCCATCAAGAAGCATCGCATCCAAAAACGACGCGAGCCCGTTCATGTGTTTGTTGGCAATGTAAGAATACCTGGCACTATTACATTACATGAACCTGACCCGGGTGCAGCTTGATAAAACAGTTGATGAAGACACTATTCAAGAATACTTTAGTCATTGCGGCCAAATTCTATCTGTCGAAATTCGTTGCAGTGGTGGTCTGGCGATGACAGTTGGTCGCCCGGATCCAGCTTATATTGCCAATTATTCCGTTAGGCAATATGCTATCGTTACGTTAGTTGACGAGGCAGCTGCCCAAAAGGCTTTGGAGCTCAATGGGTCTCGGCTTGGAGTGGGCGATCAATCGTTGGAACTTGTGGTATGTAATTTTCGGAAGTTATAATTTCAGAAGCAGCAGCTTATGACCGTAACACAGGTCTCCCGCAGCCCCGCAGATCTTCCAGAAGTAATAGAGAAGGTGCAGCAACGTCTTCGCGAATACCGAGCTCGGCAGGCCTTTGCCGATCCGAGGCGTGCTCGAAAAAGCGCTATGAGGTACTTAGATGTGGAACCATTGGCGACCTTGCATCGATCACTAACTCGACTTGTTGACCTAGGGCACTAAATCTCGAACCCACGATCATAGTAGAAGCTTGCATTGATAAAGACCCACGGAAGAAGATCAATCTGTTTGGCGTTTCTTTCCCGATGCCCTTATTTTGAAACTTGGGTCCTAGGCCTCAGCGTTCGGTTCTTATGTACTTATGCTATGCCACCTATGCCAATAAAAAACGTGTGAAGTGACAGTATGCCGAATTTATGATGGTGTTGATAGGGTGATGAACAAAGTTGTTATAACCACGAGTTCTCGCCGGATTAGTATCCCTCAGCGAGACTTGGAAACACCATTTGTTTACTTCGACCTGCCTCTGCGTCTACTGACCGGTTGCAGGTATTTTTTCTTGAGTTTCTTCAAATCAACATCACCCGTCTGCATGGAAGCGAATTGACTAGACAAGTGTCTTCAGAGGTGAGATCAGCCCACGCTTCTAGTGCCAAGTTGAAAACTTAACTCTTTACTATCCTCGATCAAAACATACAATAGTGCTGCCCCTTCCTTTGTTCACTCCTCGTTGGAGCTATCACGGCCATGGCGAGAAGTGCAACTCTGAATCCGTCCTCGATGCCCTTCTTCCCTGGTAGTATGCGAAATAGTGAAGAAGGGAGTTTCGGATTTGGGGTTCCCACCCTTCGAGAGCATGATGGAGCATCTCTCTCATCTCTCTCAGCTTCTTCCGTCGATCACAGGTCTTCACCAAGTCCGCCGCGGCCACAGGAGCACACTCCAGCGTCCGAACTTTTCCCTGACCACCGCTTCCAGCTGTCCCCCCCATACGGCGATAGGACTCCATATCTCCATCAGGTTGAGCCTGAAAGGCAGCATCTCTTTCGTACGCGAGAGATGAGCAAGGTTGGCAGCTTAGAGTCCCTCCCAGAAGCAGACGATACCCCACATCCATTCACCCACGATGAAGGCATGCAAGCGCTGGGCGATTCCTCTCCATTTGCCTCGGCTCTCGTGCAGCAATCTCGGAATCGCAACGCAACACCTCCTGTTAACGTTTTGAATACCACTTTACGTTCTTCATCATTCAACATGGGTGGACCATTTCCCTCATCATCTCCGGTCTCGTCTTTGGACTCTGGCAGTCAGCTTGCTTCTAGCACTGACTTTCATAACAACTTGGAGGCGCAACTCAAAGCATCTCCTTTCATTCGCGACATCCTAGACCGGCTACAGCGCTACGAGTACAGCACCCGCGAAATCCAGCGCGACCTGAGCGACATGCATCGCAAAGTCAACATTCTCGTCGAGAGGACCCTGAACGGCGTCACCTCTTTTAACAACAGTCAGCCTGAATTCAAGGACCCTTTTGCGCCTGCTTCTACTGGGAACATGTCGACACCGGCGATCAATATCCCGAGGGGGTCATTTAGTGCCAACATCGCTCCGAACCAATCTCCTCCTGCGGATGATATTACACAGATATCTCAACGTCTGAACACACTGACCACATCCGTTGGGCAACTGTTGGCTCTTCAAACACAGCAGCATATTCAAAATGCCACCAGCGGCCTTGTCCCTGCACAGTTAGGACGGTCTACCCCGCAGATGCAAGACATCGCCCCAAACCAAGCTTTCCCTCCCACCATGAGTTCCAACCCTAATATTCTTGGACATGGCCTACCGAACAGACAAGATCTGCGACCATCACCACGTGCCCCAAATCCTCCGATGCGCACTTGGTCGGCTGGAACACTTGATCTTTCCATGCGGGCAGATAATCTCAGCCCTCTGGGACGTCTTGAACCTGTCCGTGACAAACGTCGTTCTGTCGCTGGGAGTATGATGCGGCGTGAATCTGTTGGCGTGCGTGTTTTATTTTCCTTGGGCGAACTGAGTTGACTAACCCGATTACTAGGTGATTGATGCCCAGGGTAGTGAGCTATCTGGCCCAGGTCGTGATAACGGCCCCATGGTCTCTAAGTGGGAACAGTTGAATCTTGCTCCAGATTTGCTTCGTTCTCTCAGCAAATTTGGGTTAGTAGTAATCCATCGGGATCAATTCTTCTGTTAAACTTCATGTTGTTAGTGTCGGCCCTCCGAACAAGATTCAGCAACGCGCGCTTCCATTTCTTCTGCGAGGTGCAGACATTATTGCACAAGCTCCACCTACACAGGAGCGGATAGCAGCATATGTCATACCCGCTATCCAAGTAGCTGTGGTAAACACTACTGGACGCCCTCCCACTAGGGGACCCTTGGTAATCATGATATCTACTACGGTCGACCAGGCTACACAGGCTCAGCGTATGATTCGTGATCTGGGAGGTCCGATTGGCATCAGATCTGCGCTAGGCGTGGGTACATCTACTTCACCCAGTGATCTCATTCAGGAGCTACGCCTTCTGCAGCAGAACATGCCCCACATCATTTGTGGTACTCCGCAGAAGCTACATGCCCTCTTCACTGCACCTACAGGTCTCAACGGATCTGAAGTCCGCTTCCTCGTTCTCGACGAGGTTGATCAGCTCATTGCCCGCAACTTGCATGAGTTTGTCTTCAACATAGTGAAGCTTCTTCCCCCACCGAGATCACGCCCTGTTGGGAGTATTACGCCAAACTCTGCGTCTGGGGGCCCACCTCAAGCGTCTTTCAATTCCTTTGACGCAAACAGCAACGCTGGTTTGCCAGTTTCTAACACAGGACGCAGGTTCTCTGCGATTCCCTCTTCCCCTCCTAATGACCTTGCTACCAGCTCTTCGAACGCTATTGAACGCCAGACCGCGCTGTTTTCCAACACCGTACCACAGGATGTCCTCAATCTAGCCACTGCTATCCAGCTAAAGGAGCCTGTGCGCGTGCTAGTCCGCCGTGATGGAAATGTGACCAGCACAGAGTCCGCTCAAGGGTCTCGTGGCCTTCGACAGTTTTATCTATATCTCGCTTTCACCGCTGGTGGTCGCTCAGACGCGACCAATACCGGGGCACCGGGTGGTGGACATGGCATCATTGGTTCCGGCCGCGGGGCATCTAATGCTGAAAGCGCTCAAGCTCGCGAGTGGAAACTTGACGCCTTGGCAGATATTTTTGATGACGTCGAGGTCAGCCAGGCGATCGTCCATGTCGGCGGTATGACTGCTTTAGATTCGGTTGTCCACAAGCTTGCAACCCGTGGACTCGAAGCCGTCCCTCTTGTTAGTACCAGAAGCGTTCTTTCTTCCCCGATACTTAAACGATTATTTTCTAGCATGGCGACATGAATGCAGGTACAAAGTTGGCGGCGCTGAACAAGTTCAAGAGTTCGGCGTCAGTCATTATGAGAGAGCCTGCGACGAAAGTGTTAGTCGTAAATGATGTGCAGGTGAAGACCCCAGAAGTGTCCCACGTCCCTTTAATCATCAACTACGGTGAGTAATTGGTTTCCTATAGCTTACATTGACGCTGCAACTTTATGTTAGACCTTCCTAAAGCTGTAGAGGAGTACGCGCATCGGTAAGCCAACATGTTACTTTTGTCAACTTGCGCACTCACCACTATTACAGCGTTTCTCCGGCCATTGCTTCCAATTATGCACGTGCTGGCGTTATAGTGAACTTTGTCACTGCGACTGGGGGTGATGTTGAAATGCTTCGCTCTATTGAATGTTTTTACAAGTACGTCCTTCGACTTTTTGCCTATTCCCAGCTGTTGATGAGTTCCCCCTCCTCCCAATTCAGAATTAAATGTGTACGTGTTCCTGCTGACATCGCGCTGGATCCAGCAACTAACCTACTTTCAACAGCCTGAAGTCCCTATGAGCCTCCGGGACGTCATCTAAACACATACTTGGCGTTCATGTATCCCTATTTGCACGGGCCCTGCTTCTGTCACTTTTGGATGTGTTCTTATACCAGCTAACATATCACTTACCCAGGCAGGTGCCCTGCCATGGCACAGTTCTGTTCTATACCCGTATATTTGGCACCTTATCGATATCAACACAGATGTTTCCGTACTGACACTGTTTCCATCACTCTTGGGTATCCATTACCCGCTGTATAGCAGTCTTTCCTTCCTGTCTTCATTGTGTTTGCCTTGCGAGTCCTCTTACTGTGTTTTATGTGTCGATTTTCTTTCTTTTCTACTACTGTGGAGCTAGTGTGTTTGCGCACGTACTTTAATCTACAACAACGTGAACAATCAGTATTTTCAGTGTACCATCTTCGCTGCAGGATGCAAGCTGCTTCATCGACGGATTGTCTGTTGCTCTCCACGCCAAACGATTGATTTGATCAACATGCGCCAAACTATCAGGCGAGAGATCGTGAGCAAATTCTTGTAAAGTCACGACCACGACTTACTCTGAGCCAATTGTCAACACGAGTGTCCACTGATCTGGTGTGGACATGAGATTTGAATAAACCTTGATATCCCCTGTTTCTAAACCGACCGCAAGCCAGCGTCTGAAGGGGGCATGTCATCATCCATACGATACAAAAAGAGTTCTACTTACTCATGCGCATCAGCACCAGCAGAGGAAAATGCGACAGCAGTAGCTGCTTCTTCAAATTTCATCGTTGTGATTGCTCCCCACCGCCCGGAGTCCGAGTTGTGCTTCCATATTTTCACCTGATAGGCGGTCGATCAAAGAAAATTCTCCAGGGATCAGAAGTGCTTACGGTCTTGTCCCGAGATGCGGTGGCAAAAATATCACCTTCGCAGCTCCATGCGCAATCCCAGATGATTCTTCCGTGTGATTTATCTGCGGCGACGGGCAAATAACCTGGTACCCATCAATATGCTCAGTCATCACTTCCGCTCACAAAAATATATAGTTTCATACCATTCACTCCTTTCTCGAACAGCCTCCATGTTCGATCCCGACTTACGGTGAGGATGTACCTGTCATCTGGCGGACTGAACGCCATACGGGTAACTGTGAGGCTATGGCCTTCAAGAGGGGAACCGAAAGGTTGGTAGCCGACTGTCGAGTATACGCGGACGACGGCATGCTGAGGGGAGGTCGCGCGACATGCAGTCGCAAGGAGTTCGAGCGAGTTAGATGCAGAAATTGCGATCGACTAAGTAGATGGAATCACTTCGGTCAAATTCACTTAGAAAGCACAGGATGGCTGACCTCATACCCATGCCCAAACACTTTCTCGGTTTCTGGCCAAAGGGTGATGGAAGCTAGCTCACCCTCAAAAGGGCGCCTACGAGGTCGGCTACTGTCTTGCTCTGGAGCGGCTTGAATGGAAGATGGTCCATCAGACAGCAAGTACCACGCGTATCGTATGACACACCATCACTGACAGCCTTGTTCGATAACCCGAGAGGTGGTACACTAGCCGTTGCTGGTCTATCGCCCTTCGTTTTCTTAGAACCCTCACAATGCAGCAGGTAGCAGTACTTACCTCGCTCTGCGCTAGATCGTTGACTCCCAAACCCCGGACCTCCTCGACGAAATTTCGTGGAGCTTCAAATACTCGCGCGACCTTTTCATCAGCAACGCTTGCAAAAGTCCAAGGACCGAGCCATGCTGCACCCAATAGATCATACCCGTGTACCTGAGGGCGTGATAGCTCATGCCAAACGCTCCATTCGGAGGCAGAAGAAGGGATAGCACCGTGTATTCGTGTGGTCTGGTCCAGCCTAATAGCATACAGTTAGGGCAATTCGTTGATATTTCGAATACCACTTACCCCACAGACATTAGGTATTCTCCTTTTGGGCTCCAGTCGAGGCTCTTGACTGGACCGCTGTGTCCGCTGATCGCACCAACCTCCTCCCACTCCTCACCGGTAGTTGCTCCACCGCTCGTTACGCGACGCCACCGTCGCCAGCCTCCACTCCAACCCCATGCCATGGTTTCGGCGCCATTGCTTCCCCAAAGACCCCCAACAAAGCCACCGAGACGTTGACCTCCAACGTCGCCGAAACGCTGTATGTTAATCCAAATAGATGACGTTGATGAAGAATATGCGGTGGAGATGATCGGGCTAGGAGCCCATAAGATGAGAGAAGAATCCGTTGACGTAGAGAGTAAAGTCGCATTCGAAGGAGACCAGGAAAGCGAAGTAACCCCTGCCTCGTGGCCGATCAGGAGAGCATCGAATGTGATGGAGTACTGTTGCGTCCTACCCCGTTGTACATTCAGTCAACAACTCAATCCAACTATTTTTACCAAAAACCAACGTACCCCAAATTCGATTTAACGGTAAGAACATGCCGCTTGAGCGAAATTTGTCTTCCGCCCTCCGCTGCGTCTACACCCAGGTCTCCCAATGAAGCCTCAAATGCATCCAGGAGATCGTCGCCGAGTTCGTCTCCCAATTCTCCTGTATGATTTTGTGGCTGGACCTGCATTTTAATGAAGGATTCCACATTCCAGAGTCGGATCGTTCCATCCTGGGAGCCTGAAGCGAGTACAAGTGGGTCATTTGGTGTCGATGGGACTCGGAATGCTAGAGCAGGAATCCAATCTTCATGTCCCGACAGGGTGACTGAACGAATAAACTGCAAAAAATAAATGAGCCCCGTAAAATTCGGTCAAATATATGAACCTACTGGTCCGTCAGAGCGTGTCCAAATGCGCACATTACGATCGGTTCCGCCGATTGCAAGTATTATCGCTGCGTCAAAGTAAGAACCTCATCAGGGACTGAGATACTGGGTCCCTCACCCTCAGAAGATGGTAGAGATGCAACTGCAAGGGACAAAGGATAATATCCTTGAAGCGAGATGGTCTGGAATTCGGTCACCTCATCTGCCATAATTAGCCGGATTTACAAGCGTAAAAGAAGGAGAGTTTTACCAGCGACATCACCTCGTTGCACCTCCCAGATTTTGACGGAAGAGTCTGAACTTCCGGTAAGCAAGAATTTGTCGAATGCGCAAAGCGCAGAAACGGCTTCTTTGTGCGCTTGCACAATCGCAGTAGTCCTCCACTGTAGACATTGCGGAGGTGATCTGCACGAAGAGGGATTGACGTACCTGCGTCCCGAACAATCTCCAGTAACGCACTGTCCCCTTGTCATCCGCACTAGCAAATGAGTCGGAGGCTAGAAAACGAACGCAGGTTACAAAGCTTTCGTGGCCGGGCAGCGTCTGGAAGATGCCTCTGCCATTTGTATCCTTTGATGAGATCGTTAGGCACTTCATGGAAATCATGGCCAAAATAAAATACTCACTTGAGTGTTCCACAAGGCGATTAATTTTCCTGATCCACAAGCAATCAGTGAAGAGGTGGAAGCATCTGCTGCATGGTTGAAGCGATTGGTAGACGCCGAAATGTGTACTGTGCTCGCGCTGAGATGTGCCTTGGACATTGTAGATCGATCGCTGCAACTGATCCACGATCTCGAGCTACGCACGAAAAAACAATATCGGTACGAAGAACTCTGCCACTAGACCCGTTATCTCGGCACCGGGCAGTCTGCCAGTAAGTATTCCGAGTCTGTATGATCGTGGTGGTAGCAAATGGTCACGCCTTCTGGTCCAACGTCCAGTTGACTTCGGAAGACATACTACCGAGCGACGGTACTACGGGACAATCGACCACAGCGTCCATTCAACTCTGGCGGCCCTCGTTAACTGAAGGTGTCACTTTGAGTGTTACGACATACTTAAGCTCTCAGCTCTGTATTATCACTTCAGTTCGCGAGTTGGCGCAAGCACTCGTTCCATATAACATTCTGATTTTCCTGAAAAGTCCACCAACAGTCCATTCGTATGCCCATCCTCGGCATCGGTGTCGACATTCTACACCTTCCACGCCTCATCAGTCTGTTGAGTCGAAAAGGATCTGATGCGTTCGCTGCGAGAATTTTGAACTCTCAGGAATTACAATCATTTCGGCGGCTCAGAGAACAGCACGGAGAATACAACACCGAAAGGATAGCACGGTTTCTGGGCGTGCGGTGAGTTTTCTCATCTCTCTGGTTCATTGCCAGATTATTCATGCAACGCGTTTCTACTAGGTGGGCGGTGAAAGAAGCTGCATACAAAGCATTATATCCCATCCGCCCTACCTGGAAGGAAATCGTATACTCGCCATTCAGTGCGGCCACTCACGCAAAACCAACTCTTGTTTATCGTCCTGTCTCCAACGCTCTTACACCAGTGGATAAACTGCACGTTTCAGTGAGTCACGACGGAGACTACATCTTCGCACAGGTTATTGCGGAGTCGACGTGATTTCGCGTCCCCGTCGCAATCTTTCAAGTTCAAGAGTGGTGTGTCTAGTTTGGTGTGATACATCGATGATCCCTTATTATAATACGCTGTCTAAATCTTGTCCCTCATCAGTGGGAGGCTGCTTGGGCCACCAATCCGACCACCAAGGCTCCACTTTCCATGACTGTTTCTCACTTGCCTCCGCGACCAGTGTTACACTATCACGCAGGTGTTCTAGTCGCACCAGCGCCAAGCCGACGGTTAATCCTAAACTCGGAGCAGCTATCGTGGAAAGGAGTGTGGATGTGCCGCGTAGGCGGGGTGTTCTTGCCGCCGTGCCCTCCGTAGTTGATATGGGTGAAATAGACGGTTTAATCGACATGTATGGTGGTAATGATGCGGGAGAGGAAATGTGAACTGGAAGTATGCGTTTCCGAACTGCGCCCGTGTGATACGTGCGTACTGTCAACTCTTGACCGACATAGCATCCCTTCCGGAAATCCACTGCATAAATAGGTGGTGTCAGCTCGTATCGGATAAAATGCAAACAGAACGTACGTCCACCCATCGCGTCCAAGTTAGATTCAATGGGGAATGCATGCATGGGCTGAATGTCTACACTACCCTCGGGAACTCCGTGCAAGATGCGATGCAGCAAATACGCATCCTGATCAGCCAAGTCGTGTGTAGACACGTCGGCAGCTACGCAATATCAACTCAGCCCAACGCAATAGATAGTTTAAAAACAAGCTCACGCGTTTCGCCCTTGCGAACAATCATCCGCTTCCCCATCCCCGGAGCACGTCTGTCGAGTACTGTACCATTCTCCGTTCCCCATGGACATTCGCTAGTCCGCCATACTGGCTCGACAGCGCCGCTTCGTGCCCAATTCCATTCCCTGGATTCTCTTGCTCCCTCTAATCCCCACGCAGCCCAAATATCCCACTCGTCCGACACGTCTCGTATGCGCACCTTTGAACGAAGGACGTAACGCTTGAGCAAACTGATGAGGGTTGGTGCCTCAGTTGGAGTAGGGTCATATTCTATGAGATATGTCGGCCCAGGAGATGGAAGTGATTGTGTTGGGGAGTTGTACAGGAAGACATCGTACAAGACGCGTCCCTACGAAAACAAACTACATGGTTATACTTCACATGAGCATAACTCCGAACTGAGTCGTACCTGAGCATGCAAGAACGCCCCATATGCCTGCTGGCCCTGTACGCTAATCGCTAACAGCCCATTGAGGAACTCAGTTGCTTGTGAACCAGAAACAGAAAGGACTGCGCGATTAGACACAGGCGCCAACGTTGGGGTTGCTCTTAGAAGCGCACGGAGTGAGGGTGGTATAGGCATCTTGAAGTTGAGAGCATGAGCGTATATTTGAGAAGTTTAAACTTTACACCTATTTCTCGCTCTCCCACATCACTGTTTGCACAATCGGTCATGTCCTCCTCATGTGAAGCTCTCCTCAGAGCACTCAAGGAATGCGTTCTCAATTCCGACTGTGTCCAAAAACAAGGACATCTTCCTTCGGAGTGTATCAAGCAGCACAATAGTGAATTACCGGAGCAATGTCAGCTACTCAGGAAGTCCACTTTCGAGTGCAAACGCAATATGGTGAGCGACTGTTACATATATAAAAAACATCTTCTAATACGCAAAAGCTGGATATGAGAACGCGGTTCCGAGGTAACACAGTGGGCATGGATGCTGAAAAGTTGAGAAAGCAGAAGATTGCTACGCCTCCCGCAGAATCATGACGAGAAGTGACGGATTGCTTCATTCCATCCTTAACCGCTATACGAGCCTATCATGATGGTAATACCCATGAACAATTATCCTTTGGAAAAACCTTGGTCCGAGTGCGTATCTTGTTCCTTATCATCTGATATCCCTGAAAGTGCAATGTTCATACTGTCACTAGGAGTTGTGTCAACCACACTTATCATTGTAGTCTTTCCGAAATCAATTACTCCTGGTTCCAGTCGTCGTGCAAAACCATGCTATTCCTTGCAATTCGCCAGTGTTCTAAGCTCGTCAGAAGTTCGTCAAACATGTTCACGAGACCAGTGCTTAGAAAGGGTGTTATCTCTTTCACTATGGTTAATTTTGGACCTGATCAGCTGAACCACCTTGTGGAACGGCAGCTATTAGTATATGAAGCCTGGGTCAATTCATGATCGTTAGCGTCTACCAGACTTCTTGTAACGACCAGTTCCATATGGCGAAGCCTTTAGTTCTCTACACTGCACCTACCCCCAATGGTTACAAGGTGTCAATCATGCTCGAAGAGCTCAAAGCAGCCTACGGGAACCTTGATTACGAGTAAGTATTCCTTCGTTCCCCCTGTCTTTGCTCACAGGAGCTTGCCAGTGTTGAGAAAATCAACTTGTCTACGAACGTCCAAAAGGAGCCGTGGTTCATTGCGATGAACCCAAACGGACGTATCCCCGTGCTCGTTGATCGCTCGCATTCCACTGCTGCCCAACCGAATGGCTTCCATGTCTTCGAGAGTGCGGCAATTCTGCTGTATCTTGTCCAGAAGTACGATAAGGAAGGGAAGTTCAAGTTCGAAAGTGGTAGCGATGAAGAGAGTCAAATGCTGCAATGGATATTCTTTGCCGTACGCCTCTGTAGTTCATTTAGCTGAACGTGCCGCTCATGATTGTATGAACCAGCATGGAGGAGTAGGTCCTATGCAAGGTCAATGTAAGTTGCGAGTTACTTGGATTTGTTGAATAACAACTGAGCCTCGTAGCGCACCACTTCCGAAACTATGCCCCTGAGGACGTGCCCTACGGCAAGAAGCGTGCGTGTTCATTTGAGGCTGTTTAGTTTCGTTGGTTCTAACCTGTCGCCTTAGGCTATGGTGATGAAGTTGCTCGTCTTTATGGTGTGCTCGATATTGGTCTCAAGGGCCGTGATTACCTTGTGGGTCCTGGGACTGGGAAGCTGAGTGTTGCGGACCTGAATGTCATGCCATGGTCAGGAATTTATTCAGATAAATATTTTTCTTTGATGTTGATTTGTACAACAGGGTGAGGTTGCACGAGCGTGCAGGCGTTGAGACGTTGGATGCTTTCCCGAACCTAAAGGTAGTGTCTTCATTTATCTCTATATGGTGACAGAATGAACTAAATTTCTTGAAGGGTTGGCTTAACCGGCTTCTGGATAGAGAACCTGTGAAAGCTGGACTGGCTGTACCTTAGAAGACACGATTATTTTTGAAAGTCAATTGAAAGAGTTATTGGTTACATCGTGTGATATGTGTGACAGTGACATTTCACATACTTCGGCTCAAGGCTTTGAAGTCAGTTAACGTCTCTTGCACAACTTAAGTTATTAATCTACGACTTTCTTTCCAACCGAGTGCAAGAATGCTGAGAGCTCTGCCCCGAATATACCGATCTTTGCCACCGTCGACGCCAGAGTTCAATGCAACTTCGTCTACCTCCATATTATTATTACAGAGGCACTATGTCCACAGCTCTCTGAATCTGGTCCAGGGGCAACCTATCTCTGATCCCGGAGATTCGTCGTTGCAGTCGACATCAGTGTCTGGTCCAGGCTCAATATCCCTTGCTCACCCGAAAGACCCAAGGTCTGGGCACGGGTATTCCGAACTCAATCCTCCACCTTCGTCATCTACCCCCGCCCCACCAGATTCATCAGTGCCTTCTTCATCTTCGTCGCCATCTGAGTCTTCCTCGTCTCTCCCTGTGACCTTTTCGGGCCCACCTGCACGCACTCACCAGCCAGACCCCCGGCAGTCGTATACAGCACCACCATTCCACACGCATGCCTTCTTCGTTGCGCTTGAGAAGTCATTTCCCACACCTACAGCGCGAAGTCTGATGAGAGCTACCCGTGCATTACTCGTGGACAGAATTGGTCGCGTAAGACGAGAGGGCTTGACGGTCAAAGATATGGATAACGTACGCTGGACTCATCCAAGATCATCAATACTTACTGATCCAATTGCTCAACAGCAAGCATATTTATTCCGTGCTGCACTTTCTGAGATACGTGCAGAGCAAACCGCAAGGTCTCGCAATGAAAGCGCAGCAATACGCTCCGCGACTGCTGCATTGCGCCGAGAAGTCGATCGTTTGGACGTGAAGATGAAAGAAGACCTTGGTACCTTGAAGCATGAGTGAGTCTTGTTCGTTGAGTAAGACCATTCTTTCTTATTCATAATGTAATTAGGATACAGATGGAACTGGACACTCGCAAGAACGAGTCCAAGGCTCAGTTGAAACAGCAGACGATTGCAATTGAGGTTCGGGTCTTTCTCATTTCGCCGTGCATAAATTCATAAGTTCGAAATAGGAAGTCCTCAATAAGGCGATTATCACACTAAGTGACCTCCGCGCGAACATGGAAGAGGTCAAATGGGACAACATGCGTCAAGCTGTTGGTGCGTTCTGTCCAGTTATTCTCGCATCAAACTATCAACGCTCAATAACGGTTTAGCTGCACTGGGCGCTTTTGTTTTGCTGACTGTTATCAGCATGGAATTATATCAGTTCACTAAATCGAAGCCGCCACCGCCGCCGCCCCCGGCTGTGCTGAAAGAAAGACTGCCTCCGCCACACAATGAAGAGGTGTCATAGCACAGTTCCGTGCCGCAGGTTTTCACTGCATCACTTCTTATCGAGCCTCCCATAGAAGTGCCGACTCGTCACTCACTCATACATACCTTATACAATGACATCTAGAGAAAGGGACAGCCGCATTGGCTATAGATTGCTGTACATATAAAGATACTAATCTTATGCTGGCCATAATCGTAACACCTATCTAGTCGTTATCTGCCATTCTCGCTTTGGTGTCATGTACTCCTGAGTAACTCCAAATACAAGATCTATTCAAAGAATATAATCATTTGACTTGGAGCTTCTCGAGTTTGCTTGAAAGCTCAAGAGTGCTCTGGGTTGCTGAAGATGTCGACGATAGACTTGAATCTGGTGCGACAGCCAAGTTTGGCTTGTCTGTAGTGTGCGATCCCTTCGTCGTATCATTCGTGCTACTGGTGGTCGTGCTTTCCTCCTTCGTCCCCTCGGTGGCCTCTTCTACATCAGCTACCGTTTCACCTTCACCTTCATCATCATCCTCCCAGCTATCTTTAACAGTGGCTGTCTTCTCCGCAGCTTTCTTAGCTCGTGCATTGGCGCGCTTTTTCGCGTTCTTATTGGGTGGTGGCGTGGCAGTCTTGCCTTTAGGCTGTGCAGCAACAGAAGGTGCGACCCAGCCGAGTATGTGCCCCTTTGGGAGCGCAGTGGCATCCAACGCCTGCTGGCGTGATCCACGAAAACGAGAGACATCTTCCTGGGGTGTGAATCCAGGCCTGATCTTGAGCTGCTTACGCACACTGGTGATGGATTACAGAAGGAATTCATTTGATGTGAAATGATGAGTCCAGGGCTGCAGGATGTGTAGGGGGACCACGTACGATCCATCTGATCTCTTGGACTCGGGTATCACCCGCTCAAGGGTGCGTGGGTCGAGGGCGATGCCAGCTGCGGACTGATCGGGGAATAATGGTGGACGAGCCATGGCTGAAACTCGTACTTGAGATTACTGGTAATTGGTTTCTGACAGGAGGGATTCGGAGTTTGAAATTTGCATCTTGTCTCTCTTCGACGATGCGCTACGCAGTTCTTGTCACTGGTCCTGCTGGCGCGGGCAAGTCCACCTTCTCGACTGCATTTGCTACCCATCTTCGTGTCTCCAAACGCACCGCACACATCGTCAATCTTGATCCCGCTGCGACCGGCGATGCTTTCGAGTATTTGCCTGCCATAGACATCCGGGAGCTTGTTACTCTAGACGACGTCATGGGCGAGATGAACATGGGTCCTAATGGCGGTCTTGTGTATTGCTTTGAGTGAGTAAGTGCCTACACATGAAAGTCTCATGAGGAAATCATGCTGACGACGTCATGACACATGAAGGTACTTGTTGCAAAATATGGATTGGCTTGAGGAAGAACTCGGAGGTTACGACGACGACTACCTAATAATCGACTGTCCAGGTACGACTCAAACGTATATGCACGTGCATACATTCATTTTGCTTCCAGGTCAAATCGAGTTGTACACGCATCACACATTCCTCCCCAATCTCGTGCGGAACTTGCAGCGAATGGGCATACGGACATGTGCTGTGTACCTTCTAGAATCACAGTTCATGGAAGATCGATACAAATTTTTTAGGTTCGTATCGATCAATCATTGCGTTTTCAGCAACCCTTGACATCAGTCCAGTGGCGTGCTATCAGCCATGTCCGCGATGGTTAATCTAGAAGTACCCTGGATAAACATCATGTCCAAAATGGATCTTGTCTCGCATGCATCTTCATCATCAGATGCGTCTGAACCAAGAAACGGAAAACGCGCAAAACGCGATATTGCTCGGTATCTCGATCCAGATCCAATGCTACTCGTGTCCGCAAGGGATGGGAGAGATCAGCAACGCGGAAATGACAAGTTTCACGATCTTAACAGGGCCATCGTGCAGCTAGTATGTCGGATCCTGGGGCTTTGTTCCTGCTGACCTCTTGCTGTAGATCGAAGACCATCCTTTAGTGTCATTCTTACCGTTGGATCTAACGTCTACAGAATCACTTGAAACTGTCGTCAGTCATGTTGATTTTACTATGCAATATGGTGAAGACGAAGAACCGAAAGAGGTAGGTCACATCTGTGCGGCGTATTCTAAGTTAACATCCGTGACAGCCGCATGATCTGGACGAAGGTGACTTTGCCGATATGGAATAGGAGTCGTATTGTTGTCCGATTATCATATCCACAAAAGCAGAGCGCTTCCATGTGCAAGGAATGATCAATTTGTTCTTGATACTCTACATCGTTGGCCCGATAGGGGTGCCCACTGGGTAAGTTGAACAAATTCAAAGATTCAATGTTGTATTCTTGGTCTCAACTGAGACCCTGACGCTTACATGTCTAAGCCCATTATCCGGATACTCGAGATCTGATGCCTTCAAGGGCGCCCATCCGACAATGATGTCATACTATTCACGGCAACCTAAGGTAGACGACATGCATTCACGGTAAACGTCACGTGATAAAG
>PVYE01000615.1:0-25242 GCA_002995055.1 Rhizopogon rudus | reverse complement strand
CCGTCTCCTTCTCGGAGTGCTTCTCTCCAGTTCTTGAGCAACTCCGTGTCCAAACCGAGTTCCACGATGAGAGCGAAAGCGTACTTAATGATCACCGTTTTGCGTTTGGCTTTAACGTAATTGTACCGTTGCTGCAATTTAATCGCTTGACGAGGTTAGACCTCAATTGGCTCTGCACTTCGGACGTCGACGACGAAGCGTTCAAGGATATGGTGCAATCCTGGCCTCTACTCGAGGAATTCTGCTTTGGAAGTGGGAATCATTGGCTGGTTCCGCCATCTCTCGCTTTATAGGACTCGTCCACCTCATACACCATTGTCGAGACCTGTACCACGTTGAAATACGCTTTGCCGCATGTCCAATCGACGCCGACTCCGAACCGTTCTCTACAACCCTTCCAAATGCGAGGATCACTCGTTTGTCTGTCGGGTCTTCTCCAATTGTCGATCCAATGGTCGTAGCCTGTCAACTACATGCATTACTGCCCAATTTGACGGATGTGACCCGCTTTGAATGGGAAACCGAGCAACGCGAGGTGCCATTTAAGGAAGGATGGGATATGGTGGATGGGTGCCTGCGAGTACTTACCAAAGGCGCAGAACTGTGTGAAAGATAGGCAAAGTATTGGAGGACTCGGAGGAGGGCTCATTGCCACCCTGACGACTCTGGGCATGGTAATTGTGTGGAAAAGGTATATTTATCCCCCTCTTCTTTGCGTCTGCTATTTGCAACTACCTAGGTTGCTTTACATTACTCTTTGCCCTCTGCAGATGTACCATGTGTACTTGTTCGATAGTCCTGATTCGGTGAGGTGGAGAGTGAGCCTCGCTGATAGTTTACTGTCTCGATGGTGTCAAACCGAGGAAAACTCACGAATGCGTCATCGGTAATTGCGAAAGGCACCTTGAAAGTTGACGACGAAACAACGTTATAATTACTATGGATCACCTAATAATCACTACTCCAATGTCTGAATGCTTACAGCTATTTACTTGCCCCGATCACTCCCGAGTTCTGCAGTGCATCACGCTGAACTGCATCGTGATCCAGAAAAAATTCTGGTGGTACCGAATCCCGGACGAAGAGGGCTTTGTGTCAAGTGCAATAGGAGACCCCTTATGATTGGGTAGTAACCACTCTACCTGATCAGGAGGCGACATTCCTTATAGGCATCAGCAATGTCAGGGGTCTCAGTCGGAGGTTTCTGAAGGTCATACGAGGGTCACAAATTTACAACTTCATTGATGTGACCCTTGTATGACCTTCTGCAATAGGTTTCGCAAATTTCCGACAAAGCTGCAACGGGCATTCAGACTCAAAACTCAACCTAAAATTCTGACGCTCAGCTGTTGATGTGGCATACGAATCACGATTCACGCCTCCCCAAACAACAACCTGCGACCTATTTATATGGAATTCAAAACATTTTCTGAGGTCCTTCAGATGAACCAGGAGAACCTCCGGAGGGCTATGAGCTACTCCGCTGCTGTCTGGGGAGGTATAGATTTGACCAAAAATTCCAGGTGAATAAGCCACTTATAAGGCTGATACGAGGATTTGGTGCGGGACAAAGAGGCTCCGGTTTGTTTCCCCCACCCCAATTCTTCAGAGGTCGTGGCAGAGGGGCAGTGCACATTTGACTAATACTCAGCGGCGTTGGAGAGGTTGGAAAAGGTTATTCCGGTGTGGCCAGGAAGCTCCGAGTGACAGGCTGCATCTTTTGATAATCATATTATCACCATCTTGGATTCCATAGCCAAGGATGTCACCGAATCTCATCGTCCCACCACACAGTTGTTCACAGAGATGGGATCAGATCGTCACGATGCTCACAATAAGGATCTGAAATGTAAAGGCCGCTAGCCCGGGAAACACGTCGACAAGCCCTGGAATGGCAAGAATTTGCCCTTGAAAGTAGACGTGAATGGGGATTATCAATGGTTGGTGCAATTATATGTCCGGGAGTGGGACCTGGTAGGCCGGTGGCGTTGTATTATGGTCAATTAGGCTGTATTTTACATCATCAAGGACCCAGTCAACATTGGCTTGACCGCCCCCTACCTCCAGGCCCAGCCACGAGGGGATGTCTGGACCTTGCAGGAATTGGCCCAGTAAGAGATCCCCATCTTCATCTCCAGCACTGACACCAGACCTTCAGGCTGTACATCCGGATCAATGCGATTTTATGACTCGCGAAGGCGGAACCAGGGTAGAAGTTGAGTCAGTGAATGCAGAAATGAAACAGTTCTTGGAGGTCACTCTGGCTGCTTTCATCTTGGCAGGGGGAAGGCAGTTCCGTCGTTATGAAATCAGTGGCGATCGGTCCTCCTTGAGAGTGTCAGATCGGTTAGATCTCTCCGTCATCGAAGATCCTGAAATACTGAAGCTGCATTACTTTGTAATCGGCATCTCGCGAGGACCCGGTATGTTGTTGTACGGTGCATCGAAAGGTGTCAACATCCGGAGATACGCATTGGAGTTCTGAACATTGGACTGGTATACGGCAGGATTCGCGTCAACGATTGTCGCCAGTACAACCTATCATCTAGTGTAATACCATTCTATCTTGGCAGAGCTGTCAAGAAAATCATGCTGTCGTAGTGTATTACCTTGCCAGGTATTCTGCTAACTAATTGCGGTATCCGAAACTGTACTCTCCAATGTTCACCCCCAGACTGTTCACCTCTAAACTCGATTACTGCCATATCACATGCCCATCTTACTCGGTGTTTCCGGAACGCCCATTTTATGTCCGTCGATCGGTGGTGTGTTGTCTATCGATTCAGGTTCGATTTAATAAGCCATACCATCCACTACAGACCGTCTCCTTCTCAGAGTGCTTCTCTCTAGTCTTGAGCAATTCCGTGTCGAAACCGAGTTCGACGATGAGAGCGAAAGCGTACTTACAGCTGGTTTTATATCGACCAGAAATCATTTTATTTGCGGTATCTCGGAGAAACTATGTCTATATTTCTCTCCCTCTTATTTGCGTCTATCATTTGCAGCTAAGATAGGACTTACCCCGCAGATGTACGATGTACTCGTTCGATAGTACTGATCCAGTGAGGTGGAGAGTCAGCGCTAGTCAGCCTCGATCACGTCATCAATAATTGTTGCGGGACGTCGGTGATTGTCAAAGGCACTTGACGATGGAACAACGTTAAAAGCACTACCATGGATTACATAATCGTTACTGCACAACAACAACATCTGACCACTTACATAGCTACTTATTTACATACTTTACTCCGATCATTCCCGAGTTCTGGAGAGGTTGAAGATTGCCCGGTGTATTCTTGTTTTATTCTTTACTTGAATCACCTTTTGAATCAGTTCTCACCAATGTGAGTAAATGTAACTTTTTGAACCACTTGTTGTATTGACCTGTTTATTCATTCAACTTCCCTGCTTGACGACACTTTGCACGACTTGCAAAGACATACGCATCTCCTTTTCACATACCCGGTCCCTCCTATCACATACATCTCCCTTCCCTTTTCCTCACATGAATCAGTTTGGTGATTTCCAAACCCTCTGCACCCAGGTCCCGTCGTACACCTGGTGTAATCTCTTTTATCGCCAGGTCTGCATCCCACCATATCCCATACCGATCCCTCAGCTCACCCACTCATTAGCTACTTAAAAACGATCAATCCGTCTTGCAAGGTGTATCCCAAAATACAACCACTGCCCCAGTCGGCGTTAATCCAGAATGCGGGATACCAAAAGTAAACGATGGCTCCCTGGGTAACATCGCCAATATCCTTGCTTGCGGTCTCAGTTGCTTCGTCGTCTTATCTTTGATACACTTCACTGGAAGACGCAAGGCAGCAGTCGGTCAGTCGGACGCCGTGTCCCTTGCGTTCGCCATCCGTGTAAAACTGATCCTCTTAAATCACAGGCCGTGTGGAACTACGAATATTCTTCTGCTTATACCTCTTAACCCTTCCCTTCCAGTTAATCACCACAGGCTCATTTCTCACTCAAGGCTCAACAGCATTGGTCGTGCTTACCGCCATACACGCCGGTCTCGTAGCTACCTTATTCTGGACTTTGCTGGCCAATGCCATCGTAGCTACGCAAGTCGTAGAAGACGGAACCCTAAGCTCCATAATAGTGCGTTCTGCTTCCATTGTCTCATTCCATTCTCCGAAGTACACACAGCCCGCTGACGGTGCGCTGCACATAGCCATTCTCCATATTCTCAGCCGCGTTTTTCGTTGCTACAACCTATATATCCTTGGACGTCGGATTCAGTTGGACAAGCATAATCGGAATATCAAATCCACCCCAATCTCTCAGCAGCATACCATTGTTCGTGCTCACCAGTATCTGGCCTGGAGCGTGAGTTCGCCTATCCATCCCATCCGCGCTTCTTTTCTTTTGTGCTCACTTGTTCGGGTTAGTGCCGCTCTGCTCTATTTCGGAATCATGTTGTTCATCGTCCTCGGCATCCTGAGGGAAGTTCGTCCAGTGTGGTACTACGTAATCGCAGCCATCCTCTTCGTCCTTAGCCAGCTGGACTATTTCTTGCTCAGCAAGATTATATGTAAAGTACGTCATTCACATACGTAAAGTCAAACGTTTTGCTGATGTTGGTGTTGGGTTGTGTAGGGATCATCAATGAAAGTCGACGGTTCGTTCATCGCGACGGTATTAGAGACTGCATCCGTCGTCGCGCTGTACTTTGCATGGAGAGGGATCACAGAAGGTAAGCATCGCATCGTTGCGCCCTCCGTTTTCACCCCGACCGTTGCTCACCCATCCGCGCTACAGAGGACTGGGATAACGACGTGTACTAATAGTATAGTATAGAACGGAACGCGCTGTGTAACGGTTGTTACGATTATCCCTCGTGTTTGGTTTATGTTTGTGTCTTCTTTCCTGGTTTTGTTCCCCGCAACACATTCTCTTCCGCTCGCCCGCTTATTCGCCTCTCCTCCCCTTGTGTTCCGCCCTCCTCACACGGATATCCACGCGGAGTTGGGTCGTGCTGGGGGCTAAAACGATGCGACTCAGTACTCGGTTAGTTGGTTCAGAATCACTGGACTGGCGCTGGGTCTTGTATTCCTTAATTTTGTTTGTGCATACGAATCTTGTTGTGCTGTATCACCATGACATTTTGATATACCTTCGATCGAAGTGCTTAGCGCTTACTTATGGACAGGTCTTGAATATATGGATGGACTTGTGTACCGTACGTGTTTGAGTTTGAATTTACAATGAATGCATTCATGAATCATAAATGACGAGCTGGTGAAGCGAATAAAAGTGACTACTTTAGGAGGAAGATTGAAAATGTGTAAGTGAATGCGTGGCAACTGCTCGCAGCGCAGTGCGAAAGGAGGAGCCAGGAAACAGAGGGAAACCTGAATTGTACGGTACAGCGCGATCATGCGAAAGGAGGGGAGCCAGGGAGCGGAAGGGAGGGGACCTCAATTGTACAGTACAACCCAAGGGGGAAAACGCGAAGAATGTCAAACATCCAATGCATCTCCTCACGAGCTCCACGATTCGTTGCGTGATGAATGAGGCTCGGCTTATTTCATAGTCTCGAGTTGAATTATGCTCGAAGAATCGAATTTTCTCAAGCGTGTTAGATGGATATGTAAGTGCTTGGCTTGCGACCTCGATGGATAGTATACAAAGGTGGGTATTCATGAATAGTAAAAGTTGAAACGATCGAGAAAAAGAAAAATCTTTTGCAAGTGGATGTGTAGTTACTGCGCTGCGAGCAATGCACCAGTCTTTCACATCTCCTCGACGACATACCGGGTAACGACTAACAATTGGGAAAGCTAGACAGGAAGAGTAAAGTTGCAGCATGGATCTGCATTGTACAATTAGTTATAATGTGTAGTATGCATCCAGGGGACAACTTACCGGCCGGGAATATTATGGCGAAGATGGCACAGTTACTTACTCCCGCTCCAACACTTGCCCCATGACGTGCCATGTGCAGAGCGACTTAAATCCAGTTGCAAAGCCCCATCATCAGATATCACGACCTTGTTACCTGGAGCATAAATCACCGGGTAGAAATGAGCCGGGATCCAGAGGAGAAGCTGTCCTTCAGGAGACGTAAGCCATCCCTGCTTGGGCACCGGGATAACCGTGAAAGGGGAAGGAGTGGGAGAATCCTGGAGTAAAGAGGCGGAACAAAGAGCATGAGTTGGATTGGATGAGAAACATATTGCAGGTCCATGTCCATTGATGCTGAGTTGTAGATCCCACACCCGGATTGTCCCGTCACGTGAACTCGACACGACGTGTTTTCCGTCTGGCATTGCGACAGAGGTGATCAAGTCAGTGTGCCCTCGGAGTGGAGCACCCAGTACATTGCCAGTCTCCACATCCCATACTCGGACTGTGTGGTCGGATGAACCAGACACAACGAGCTTTCCATCTGGCGAGATTGCAATGGAGTGGACCAAGTCAGTGTGCCCTCGGAGTGGGGCACCCAGTGGCTCGCCACTCTCCATGTCCCACACCAGGATTGTCCTGTCAGATGAACTCGACACGATGTGCTTTCCATCTGATGAGATTTGAATAATGGTAATTCGGGAAGTGTGCCCTTTGAGTGGTGCACCCAATGCTTCGCCACTCTCTATATCCCACACCTGGAGAGTCCCATGAGATGAACCAGACACTATGCATTTGCCATCTGGAGAGATTGCACTTGGGGTGTCTCTTTTAACTGGGACATGTGATACTACCTCACCAGTCTCCACATCCCACACAAGTAATGTGGGGTCATCTGGACTGGCCGGAGCCACAATATGTTTTCCGTCTGGTGAGATTAAAACAATGTTAGCCACGAAAATTGTGTCCTGCGACCATGGGTGACTGATACCCAACACCTTGCCATTGGCAGTCTCCATATCCCACCTCCAGAACAAGCCATCAGATAAACCAGCCACAATGAATTTTCCATCAGGCGAGATTGCGATAGAGTCAATTGGGCAATCGTGCTCTTTGAGAGGAGTACTCAATGCCTTGCTGGTCTCCATATCCCAGACATGGATTGAAGCATCACTGCTAGACACAATGTACTTCCTGTCCGGTGAGATTGCAAGACAGTCAACCGAACCACGATGTCCTTGGAGCGGGGTATCCAATATCTCAGTCTCCATATCCCACACCCGAATGGTGCAGTCACTTGAACCAGATATGAAGTGCTTTCCATCTGGCGAGATTGCAATGGAGCGGACCAAATCAGTGTGCCCTCGGAGTGGGGAACCCAATACCGCCTTGCCAGTACCTGTATCCCACACCCAGATTGTGGAGTTAAAGGATAAATTAGCCACAATGTGCTTCCCATCTGGCGAGATTGCAACCGAAGAAACCGACGAAGTATGCCCCCCGAGTGGTCTGCCCATTGCCTTGCCAGTCTCCATATCCCACACCCTGATCGTCCCGTCTTGTGAACCAGACACGATACACTTTCCATCTCGCGAGATTGCAATGGAGTTAATCGCACCAGTGTGCCCTCTGAGTAGCACACCCAATGTCTCTCCAGTCTCCATATCCCACACCTCGATCACGTTGTTGGGAGATGAACCGGACACCATGCGCTTTCCATCTGGCAAGATTGCAAGAGAGTTAACCGACGAACCATACCCTCGGAGTGTATTCAATGCCTCCCCAGTCTCTATATCCCACATCCTGATCGTGCCATCCAGTGAACCAGACACAACGTGTTTCCCATCTGGGGAGATTGCGACAGAGGAAACTGGATCAGTGTGCCCTTGGAGTGGGGTTCCCAATGCCTCCCCAGTCTCCATATTCCACACCCAGATCGTTGTATCAGCTGAACCCGAAACAATGCGCTTTCCATCTGGCGAGATTGCGACAGAATTAACCCAACTAGTATCATAGTAGTATGCCCTCGCAGTGGGACACTCAATGCCTCGCCACTTTCTATATCCCACACCTGGATCGTGTTGTCAAACAAACCAGACATAATGTGTTTTCCATCCTGCGAAATTGTGACAGACATAACCAAGGAATTCACATAAAGTATCTTCTCGGTTCGAAGCCAGTTTACGACATGATCAGCAACGACCTGCGGGGTGCGAGGAAATTTGGTGGCAAACTTCTGTGATATCGTGGACTGTGTTGGAGCAAATGGAAGAGCAGACAGGTACAGATGTGGAGTGCTGTGTGATATGGCGGCCGCGAAAGTTCGAACAAAGCGTTGGGTATCCTTGACAGCATCACCGATACGGGCATATTCAGCATGACCCTGCGAACACACCACAACCCGTAAGAATTGGGTGGCTTAACCGATGAGCTTAAGTGACGCACCATCAACCAATCTGCGACAGATGAGAGGGATGTTATGGATCCGCCAATGCCTTTCATTAGAGCCAGTGTTTCCAACCAGAAAAGAAGGCGCTCTCCGTCGAAAAAGGCCTCAATTTCATCGGCGAGGGATGGATTGAACGGCGTTGCTCACACATGTGTTCCCCAGAATCGACACGAATGGGATAGTTCAGCCGAAATGGACTCCTTCACGCGTTCCTGCAATTCGGGGACAGAAGAATTGGGTATGTAAGAACTATCCAAAGAGCAGATGTTGAAACGAAGTCCATGCTCCATGATCCGAAGAGAGGCAAAAGCGAGATCCCTTCCTACTAATGACGTGTCGACAAAGAACTTGCCACTGCGTGTTCTGTTTGTGAGAAAGTCATAGAAGGATGTGTGGAGGGGACGGATGGGGGTATGGGAATCCACAGTGCCAGTGAGAAGCGAGCCCATTGACAGGATGACATTGTCCACTTCGTAACGGTCATCCATGCGTGGAAATTGCAGTCGCATCGCGGTCAAGGCAGCCTTGGGAAGTGGTTCCAGTGACACAAGAATTTGCCCCATCACAGACCGGAATATAGGAATCGCTTCGTCGTGATCCTTGCTTGGCATGATTTCTGCCAAAATATCTTCGTACATCTTATCTAAAAGAAGTGTTCCCTTTAAGGGTGTTCCATCAACCGCAGCTTTCGCAACCACAGCTTCGAAACAGCGCATCGGACCCATGCCAATCCCGTCCATATTTTTAATATACGCGCACGCGAGACGAGCCCATTCAAACAGGCCGTCAGCTTTCTGAGATAGGGTCTGGAAGTGTCCGTCGTCGAAGACATGATGCAGGTTTGCCAGCTTGTCGGAAATGTAACACTGGATGTCACGTTCTGCGGACTCAGGTGTGACATCATCATCCAGGGAGAAACCTCGGAGATTTGAGTCGACATGCAGCATCTCGCAAATGTCTTTGAGTGGACGGGAAGTGACGAGAATACGGATGTTTACCGGGAGCTGCGAGGGGGACGTCTTCAGCTTACCAGCAAGTAAACGAAGGATCTCGTCCCGGGAATCTGCTTCACCACCCCCATCCAATGCATCGATGGTAATCAAGACGGGTGCGGAAATGGCCTCCGAGGCCACGCCTATCGGCCCTAGTATTAACTTCTGCCATTGCTTCCTGATATCTTTGGTACGCGTGAGCTCCTTGTGATCATTAATCACGCGCGCCAACTCGTGTCGTACCACAGGATTGCAGTCGGCCAAGTCGCGTGCGATGGTGCTGAATATTTTCTCGTGGCGGCGATCCGCTTCTTGAGTCCGGTCAAAGCAAAAGTATGCTCCAAGACCCCCAAACTCATTATACGAATGGGCGATTGTGCGGGCGATGGATGATTTGCCTTTCCCTGCCGTGCCAGATAACCAGAAGACACGCAGAACATCCTCCCCAGTGCTGCCAATCCAAGACTTGATCTCAGACAGAATCTCTTCACGTGTACCAGGGAGACAAAGCTTGGATTCAGAGGTATCCAGTCCGGCATCAGTTGCATACTTCATGCCGTTGAAGTCCAGATTTTCGGCTAAGTCACAGGTCGTCAAGCGTCAGCGAAGGTTCAGAGCGAATTATGGCTAAATCTTACCCATACGGTGGACATTTTCAAGAATGTCACGAACCGCCTGATCTCGAAATTTCTGCATGAGGCTATCGAGGACATTATTGTAGCTCTGAATTATGGCACGAGTTTCTTTGAAGACGTCCCTGGCAAGTCTCACCCCTGACGCAAAGAGACGACATTAAGTTCCAAGCGACAAACACAGCAGGTTCGACTCACAGGTACTCTTTGTCTCAGAGTATTTAATGATAAATTTTACGCACTTCAGTGTCTGTTCCGCTATCTCTTCGTAGAGTGCTTGCATGGATTGAATCGCAGTCAATGAATCCTTTTCCGTCATGAAAGCATAGACTTCCAAGACCTTCGTAAGTAGATCGGAAATAGCGTCATCGTGGTCTGCCTGATCCAAAATCATCTGTCACCAAAAGCTTCTTAGTAACCTGCAAAGTCAAAGTCATGGAAATAGGCATACCTTGGACGCAAGAGTCAAGATGTTCATTGCTGCTTTAGCATATGGATGGATCTACGCCGCGGCAGGACGGTCAAGAACATATAAAACAGATAGGAAACGTATGTACATCTGCAATCCACTTAGCGACAGAGTTGAACGCCTGTAGGAGTTCAAGGATCGAGGGGGAGAACGTGTCGAAATTAGACTGTACGGCATTAGTTGCTAAAGTGGTACTTTGAACGAATCCTGGGATATGGCTCATGCGTCCGAGACGTTTGGCGGCATCAGCGATTTTTTCATTCACAGGGTCGTGTGGTTCAACCTGATGATGGTCCTTCAAGTTGTGAGTCCAAACTACATCCTCCACAGTGGCTGGACACGTAGCCTGGTCAGGATTTATGGGAGCGGCAGGGTCATTTGGCGCTGGGTCCTGCAGCAACAATCATTGCAAGCGTGGCATTCCAAAGTCAGAACACACTTACCTGGCTTGGGTGGTCGGATATAGGATCCCTGGGTTCAGGTAACGGAGACTGTTCAACGCTTGGAGAAGGGTCTTTGGTGATCTTGCCAAAGAATCTGCCAGCCAACCTGCGTCCTTTGCGAGATCCAGCGGGTGATGCGTGGACAGAGTCCAGCTGCGATTAATTAATTACAAGAAATGTGCATTCGTAAGGGCTTTGTTCCATACTTTACTAGTATTTCCACTGATCGTTCTCGTCTCCCCCTGCTGTGACGAATTTAAGTCTGACGGACTTTGCTTGGGCGTCGACCACCACTTCTTTCGAGGAGGGTTGTCTTCGGTCATCGAGTAAGTTTGAAATAGAAGCTGATTTTGAGTCTTGAGGTCTCTGGGTTCAAAAGTGACAACAGTATAGGCTGTATAGCGCCAGCCTCACTCTATGTAGGTCATATGATCAAGGCTGAGCTAAAGCGCTTCAAGCTTGAACTAAGCGAACTACAGGACCTTCCGTATTTGGACAACCACATCCACACATTTCAATTGTTCTCAAGCTTAGGTTGAGGCTCTCAACTACCTTCCACTAACACCAACTGACCTCTTGTCGCTCATTGCAATTCGAACTATGGCAGACCTGACTGTACTTGTTTCACCTACTCCATTCTATCCGAGACCTCAGTCCGCACTTGGTTTCAGCCTGAATTTTGCTCGCCGCAGCCAGCCTGAACTTAAATCATCAGTCATGGTCACACTTGAAACAGCAGACCCTTCCTCAGCGCCTTCTTCCCCCGTCGAAGTGCGCACATTTGACGACGCTTTGCTCTCACCGCCGAAGCGTACATCCAGACGACACAGAACGCAGTCAAGTGTTTCCTCGCCACGTTCGCAGTCGACTCCGCCCACCAAGGTTTCCTTCTCAGAGCCTGTCAAGCCTCCCCCACGACGTGTATTCTCTACATTTCCAAGCACATCCACGCAAACTCGCGAGCTCAAGCGCCCACCACCACCTCTCTGTGAGTCTTCTTCTCTTGTTCACTTGTTCTTGGACATTAGTCCTTATCACAGCAGTTCGCCCGACGACTTTCTGGCGCAAAACCAAGCGTTCAGGCGTCACAGGCGCATCGTATTCACCCGCTTCCCATCTCGTGCGACGCGCCACCTTCCTTGCTGCCGGCCTTTCTCTCGATACACCTGAAGCTGATCTCAGTGCCCTTGGTGTCGAGAGCCGTGTTGCAGTCCTTGTCCTCGGCCCCGATCATATATTACAACTTTGTCCCACCGTTAGCCGGTAGTATCTATAATGGGAAACGAATTCACGACCGCTTCGCACACGACTGGAGGAGTTTCGATGTATCGGAATATAAATTATGCATACACACATAAGCATCAGGACGATGGTGTACATTCCTTGTTGCAGTACCTCCCCTCCTTCACCTCTCTGTATCCAACGACGCTTACGAACTCACCTACCGCTGTTGTTGACCTCGTGTCTACCAGCGAGAGCACAAACGCAAACACTACCAGCATCATTTCTATTACAGCCCTCCCACCTCAGACCACGGCCCCGAATCATACCCGAACAAAGTTATCTTCTTCACAGCATCTGAATGTCATCTTTCTCGCGCCACTCTTTGCGGTCTTGGGTATTTTGCTCGGGGTGGCCGCTACATGTCTCTGGTCCAAGCTCCAGCCACTTGGTCCCGATACTGGATCTGGCGTGCGTCAACTGCGTCGCAGGAGGAATGGCCGAGTGAGTGGGAATCGTCTTGAACTTGGTGCAGTTCACGTGCCTGTGCCTGATGAGGACGTGAACGGCAATAGAGTCTACTCGAACCTTAATGGGGGCACGGAGGACGCCACACCTTTTTCTGTAGGCACTCCCAGCAAAACTACAGTGCAAGATACGCGATACCCCTCCTCCATGTCTAGGATGCACATTCGCGAACCACCCACGAGTGATAGCGCTGAGATCAAACCTCTGCGTATATCCTGCCTCGTTGGCGCAACTCAGTTCGATTTGTTTGGAAATGGGGGCTCTGATCATGATGACCCGTTCACCTGGACGCGTCCCCCTTCCTCTTGTGCAGGCGCATATGATGAAGAATTGGCAGATATAGGCGCTCCTCGGCACGGCATGTTTGACAGGATCTTAACGCGCGCTGATCGTATGCAATATGCCGTGGTCAGGATGCACGATCCCTCGTCATGTACCCATTCCCGAATCAACCCATGCCCCTCTGCCACACCGACTGTCCGTCTCGTGAAACCTGTCAAGATTACGCCGCCCCTTGCTGAAACTCCAACCATCCGTATCGTGAACACTGCAAGAAGTGCGATGTCCCTTGTACACGGGGGAAGGAGTAGTGCTGTGTATGTTCCCTGGCGGTCGCTTGAGGGCGAGGTGCGGCGGCCTGCAAGGGCGTGGTTTGATTCGTCTGGAGGGGCGATTGAGACATCTTGGAGCGCGAGTTTCGGGGACAATACCAGAGAGTACGAAGTTGCTGGTGATCAGGTTACTAGTTACGCATCTGCATCTGTGGGGGCGGGTGCGGAAACTCCCCGGACCCCCGCCTCGAAGCACAGTCCAAGTCGATTCTCGACCCCTCCCCGGAAGAACATACCACCGTTCTCATCTCCCTCACGTGCTCAACCTTGTTCACCTCCGTCCACGCCGACCATCAATATTGTACGGTCTCCTCCACAATCCCCGGGGTCTCCATCACCGTTGGTGCGGTCTGCTGTCCCATCTATGGGTGTTCTCCCCACATTCGCTTCGACGCATGATAGGAGGCCGGCTCGTCGCTAGACACAGACCTGCTGTCGGTGATTCATGGTCATCTGGCGTTTGGGGCATTTCGATGGTGGCGTCGGGCTGGGCGTGTGATGGAACCGCGAGTCAACGAAGTCGACCCAGTTATCACAGCAAGCCATTGATCAGATGTATAGAGAGCAAGGCATATAACGAGAGAGACACGATGATCTATGATGTCGCATACACGAATTATACAAGGTTTATGTAGCATGATCATGGATATGCGCAGATTTGCATGGCGTCCTGGATACTGGATGCATCATGCGCATGGTCGCCGTTGAATATCACCTGGATAATTATTTTGCTGGAGTTCGTTGGATGGACATGAGTAAAATAAAAATACATATTAAACGCGTACACGAGACCCTGTCTCTCTCAAGTACGAATACAAAGGCGGATTCAGGTATTCAAGAACCATATTAGCGAACGGAAGAAAGTTCTCATGTCAAATGAGGAAAAAACGTTCGTAAGTGAATGTGTAGCAACTGCCCGCAGCGCACTGGTATAAGAGGGATGGGGGTGGTGGTGGTGGTGGTGTGGCACAAAAGGAATCCTGAATCGTATGTAGCACAACTAACCCAAGTGGACAAGCAAGCGTCAAGAATGTTTTTTTAACAAGTCCTTCACGTCTCCTCGACGACCTGTTGCGTGATGAATGGAGCAATGTCAATGCAGACCCAGTTGTCGTCCATCGACGGTTTAATTAGACGACGAGACCGTTTGGATCGGAGGCTCCTTGAAGGCGATATCGGACTGCTAGGAGATACTGGACTTGTCGAGTCTGAACTGCTGCTGCTGTGTGATGGAGATGAAAAGCCACTGGGGCGACGTTTTTTCAGGCGACGACGCGGAGTATTTGGGGGAGTTGTCAGGTTGGACACTGGTTGATCCATATCCGCGATCCATAGTGGGTGCGGAATATGACTCTGACTCTCTGCAGCTTTCTCAGACATGTGCGGGACTTCGACGTAGGCTGACGTCGAGGTGGTGGTAACGGACCAATGCGATTTCTATAGCACGCGGTGAGATATCAATGTATTTCGTGGTAAGATGTCAGACGTACGAGTTCTGTTCGTCCCTTGACGGACGATAAGTCTTCGAAGAACCCCTCATCTGATGCGTGTTCTGACTCGGAAGAAATCTCCATGAATGCACCCCGTGGCTTCCAGTTCAACGAGAGTTCATCTTTTTCACCGACCTTACCAAAACACTTGCAGGAGACCTTGCGTGACAATGTCAGACGGGGTTTCATTGGGACGACAGGGACTCGTGAGAACACGTCTAATCCATCTAGTGTTGAGGACGCCAGCGTGTTGGAGTGCCTCAATTGCTTATGAGATCTCGAATTCCGCGGAACGCGATGGAGGAACGCTTTGAAAGCATCTTGAAATGTTTCCGTTGTTGCGGTGTTATCTTCAAAATCAGATGTATGTTCGACGGTGGCGACTTGAGATATGTCATCGTCGGAAACGTCGGGAGGGGTGATAGCTCCTGAAGAGCTCTCATATTCGTCGGATGAATCGAGCAGGTGGGCTCCGGAGAATGTCACCATCCCATCTTCTGGGTCCCATATCGCTGCGAAAGTCAATGCAGATGGTGGGACGACATCGGGACATGTGCTGTCTAGACTGTCAGCACCACTACCGACGGCAGGGGGAATGCATAACTGCTGCGTCAATAATGTAAAAAGTCAGAGAGCGAGTATAGGCGGACTTAAAGTGGTTGGTAGATAAATACCTTATTCCCTTCACTTCGGGGAGAACTTGAGCTGGGACTAATGAAGGGACCGTTGTGTGACATCGAGCGAAACTGGTATGATGCGTCTTAAAGAGTGAGTTTGAGCGAAAGTAAGTGGCGCAAATAAGGTCTAGTGTATAGCAAGTAAATGAAAGGAGTCAGTTAGGCATGCTTTGAAGCACGACAGAAACGCACCTAAGGATTGCGGTATGCCTGCACACGCGTGGATACGACGGCTTGCCCGGAGAGGAAGAAAGAGAGAGCGGAAAACGAGGGACGCGTAGTATTTTATAGATGACCGAGTAATGGACCGAGAATTATCTTGACGCCCTTTTTTCCCCGTGGATCAAATAGAAGACTCGGCATACCTAGTAATCTCCCCCCATGAGGTGACACTGAAGGCAACATGTTCACCCATTTCCACATCCGTAAGGGGTCGTCCATTTTTGGTGAGCACGCGCCAGGGCTGAACCTCGGAGATGTCCGACAGTGTCCGACCCCGAGAGCAGGGATTTTACCTTCGATCGCAGGTCGACGTCCTTTGTAACCCAAACACCCCAAACACCTCAAGTTCGATGACTATGAGACACTGTTCAGTTCTCCCCCGGATCTTACTATGAGTCAACGTGTCCAATTCATGACGATACTTCTGAAGTTCTGGAACGTTTCACCTCGCGTCAGTTTGCCAAGTACGTCTTAATATGAAAGTTCTGAACTCTGACACTGACGTGTCACTGGCAGTTCGTATATCATACCCAGCGAAGCCTCATCAGGACACTGATCTGATTTCGAGGCTTCGCACTCAGTCCGTCGAAATGATAATAAGCTGCAGTTTCGCGACTGGTGGCTACCCGCGCACTGACTCACACATGCCACTTATACCTCGACTTCTACTTCTGCGGGAGATTCATCTGGGCAACTACAATGTCAGCACATCCCAGTTGCAGCTGTTCCACATGAGGATCACTCTGAGTCTGCGACGGTACCTGGCATTGCGACGCGCAATATTGAGAGAAGCTGTTGGGAACTCGCAGTTCACTGCACGGTCCCGGTGAGGCAGAATCACGGGTATAAATGCGAAAAATTTACTATGTGACCCCCGAAAGTGCTTCGCCGCTGAAGAAACCTTACGGATGTGCATCACCTGGACCAGCCAGGGTTGGTTTCCAAAACTCCGCGAGTCACAAAGGTGATGCGGGTGTACTGTCAATGCTGCAGTCCACGCTCTTTGCGCGTGTAACTAACATGAACCCTCGGAAGCGTCTCAGCGACTCTTACAGTGTGCCATGCGACTCGCGGACATTGAAGGGTATACTTCTTTGGTATGATCGGTGACTCGTCTCAGACGCCGCCATTTCGAGCCTCTTCACTTCGACGGCGGACGCGAAAGCGACGGTCAAATGACTTATTCATAGTTGCCTCCCTTCCATACCACCATCATCTTCACAAGAAAGACCCCCGACCAGTTGAAGAAGCCGCTGCCACCTTGCTATATTCACATGTCATCATGCAAGAGTTGTATGACTGCTACCTCTGACGGTCAAGTTATTTGCATAGCGGAAGGGGTTCAACATAGCAGCATTTCTCTATGTCCACATAAAATTCATGACGAATATAAGGCTCGAGGCTTTTCTTTCAGGTGTGTTATCTTGTACCGCACACATCATATCAATGTGGCTAATCTCTCTACGAACTTACCTTGAGGAAGACGCACACTCCTTCCGGAACTTGACCGCCATCCCGATATGCTCGAGTCGCCCGACGTTGGCGACAGCCGTTATTATGCAGTCGATTCATGGGCTGTCGGCAGTGAGTCTTCCTGGAATATGTTTCAGGATATCCCGAATACCACGCACGCCACATTGGAGAAGTCATCACACCCTGGAAGTCATTTTTGAATATGTGCGGATGGGAACAGTCGGCGTCTTAACACCACACAACCTTCTGGTGTGATGTTCCATCTTTAACTTACTTCCGGAAGAACGTGGCATTTGAACATCAGAATAGGCTTTCAGATCACCACATTGTGTAGGATTGAGTAGAATCGAGTCTTGAAACTTATTAGACTGTCGATGCGATAGGACCACAAGACCGTCATATGCTGCACACGGCGTTAATTTAAGATCGGAAATTCGTGCACGATAACACCAGCTTATCGCTATAAAGAATAAATATCAAGAGCGAATTAGGTTGTTTGCTGATTTATAATTTGGACCAAAACGTTCATGAATGAGAAAAAAAAGATTCAGATATGCAACAGAGTCGGTCATCTTACCTATAGAAAGAACGACAATCTTTATTCGTCTATGCTCTGTAGGGGAGACTACACTCTGACCAGCTGAATCGGTGTAATGAACACCCATACGCACGAGAGCATTCTTCAGGTCCCCAAGTGAGCTGCCGCACCCAATCAGTTTCAGCGATGGCAGCCCCAAGCCCATTTTCTGAATATCTCTATCAATGCAGTGACACCTCCGACTCGGAGGTAGAAGAAACCATCTGACTGCATGCCAGTGCTCTGGTCGAAGTCGATGCTTTCGAAACAAAGTTCTGGTAACTGTTTCATTTGATAACGACTGCCGGGCTGAAGCGCTTTGATGATTGCAGATGCAGGTGAGTGACGCACTGTCAAGGAGCGCAGCGCAGGCATCTGGATAACAAGCTGTCTGTATAATAATGAATCTCCTGGGCAAGACATGTGATGCAGAGTCGCGTCTGACATCTGTTATTCTTCTTCTTGAGGTTCGTAGACAGTTGCATGCAAGTCCGATAGTTGTCTAAGCACACAGAAGACTTGCTTCAGCACTTCCGGGAGCAAGGAGGTGATACTAGTATGATCGAGGAGCTTCGAATGTGGCACAGTAGATGTGTCAGACTGAGGACGTCCCAACATCATTGTGTCCTCTAGATGTTATGCAACTTAGAGAAGTTTTACCTAATAAATAGTACTTTGATGCGGGAAGTTCAACTGAGCGTGCAAGTAATTATAGGGAGGAGGAATGCCCCTATTGAAATTTTGCTTCCGAATCATGACACACAGTAAGCTCTTACAGTGCTGGCTAGTTTATTACGTAACGTTCATAATGATAGTGAAACAATCGAGACTCAATCTAAGGAAATGATAATAAGCCGCAATTTCTGTAGAATTTCGAGTTGCACACGACACAACGAAGGGGGGAAACGCCTCCCTAGCTACTGCAGTCTGTAGGTAGGTATATATGCTACATGCCTCGCGTACTACATTCGAAAGTGCTTCGCCCCTGAAGAAAACTTGCGGACGTGCATGACTCTATAGGTAACAGGTGTCCGTTCCCAACTCCATGACTTGCGGGGATAGGTTGATGTGGGTGGACAATCCATGCCGCAGCCCACACCCTTAGCGCATACCTCGGAAGCGTCTCAGCGACTCTTAGAGTGTGCCATGCCTACTTAAGTGTTTACAGCATTCGATGTTCATCGACACCTCAGAACTTTCAGTCTAAGGGACCGAAGCAATTTGCTTGTGTTAGAATAAACCCACGAACACCAATGAAGACACGAACCTCACGCGAGAATCTCGTAAGGAATAAGCAATCTAGTAGGCAGCACAGTGCTGCAGTTTCATGGAGGTATAGCACCTCACCTTGACTGCCACGCATAACTTCTGGGATCCTTATTTCATTAAAAGGTAGGTATGCATATTATAGTAGTTGTGTAGCAGTGAAACAAAGTTGTGCCTAAATGATGCAGCGGTCGAGTCCGAGTCGCAGCATCCTGAAGTATTAATCCTGAGTATCAGTCCCTTTCAAACCGAATATAATCTAAATGTAAGAATGACTTCACTGAACCTGTCCCTCGTCCATTTGTGCGAGATCTTGCTTGGCGCTCAATAATACTTCCTACGGATTCCCATCAGTCAATCTAGCGCCTTGCAAGTACATCACATACCGTCACAAGCGCTTGTCGCGCCTCATCCTTAATCTCCTTCCACCTCTCCTCATAAGTCGACAGTAGTCGCTCATACTCAAGTTTCCGAGCCAACGACCCGATCCTGATGATAGATCGCAGAACAAAAACGCCGGCAACCCACTCCACCTCATCCATCTCCCAAACCACATCGCGCGCCATCAGTTCGGACAGAGACTCGGCCATGTCAGGGTAGTCATTGCGGAAACTCAACAAGCCAAGCTCTAGCGCTGCGCCATGAATCTGTGCCCATTGTATGTGGTCTTTGCGTTTTTGCCGGTCTGCGGCGATGCGTTCCATTTCATCGGTCATTGACGTGCTTGCTGGGGCGCTCATTGGGCACCATACGGTCGACTTACGAATGGCCATTTGCAATGCGCGAGGACCGGCAAGTGGGCCGGGGACGCCTGCATGTACAAGAGTCGCTGGAAAATAACCACATGCTTCTGTGAAGCGACGGAGAATGGTGATGATGGTGTCGTGATTTGATGCGGTTCGTGAGGCAGGTGGGGCGTTGAGAGATGAAGTGACAGCGGCAAAGAGAGCGTCGATTATGGGGCTTAATGTAGTAGGCGAAGGGTGTGACAGGACATAGCTCTGAATGAGTGATGAGAGCGTCGTAGCGTCTATTCCTCGTGTCAGAAACGCATCCCTCAAAGCGATGGGAGTAACGTTCAGAGCAAGTGTGGCCACAGAAGGTACTGATACATTAGTCTGAAAAGTAAATTGTATATGGCCAGTGGACTGAGATGGGGAGCCATGCTGTTGTGATTGCTGCTGTTGCGATGATGAGCTGGCAGCCGCGGCTATGTCACTTTGGGCATACGGTACAGTCATTGGAGTTTCGAGATTCGGGCTCCATGTTAACCCATTCTGACCAGGAGATCCAGGAGCTGAAATAAAGATCTAGGGATCAGGGGAGTGAGGTACTGATTCGACACTGATCCAAACCTTTCTCAGCAGTCTTCTTGGATCTGGTTCTTCCCTCGAGCTTTCGTCTTGCTCGGCCTACGGTATTCTTGTACCAATTGTATATTTGCTAGGGTCAACGCATATATTTTCACCCCATGAAGTAACATCGACGACGTCAGCCCTCACCTCCCTGAACCTTACTTCTGCCTCGTCGGTGCCTTGGAGGTCTTCCGGCATGCCAAAACGTACAAGAAACTCATTGGCACGGTCCAGTGCGAACTTCTTGGCGTCGCCTCTCACATGCCCGCGAGTGCGAGTCTCGAAGCCACTAATGTGGCTTCGCAGAAAGATGAGCTGTTCGTCCGTGTAAGCCTTGGGCAACCTGGGTTTGCTCACCCTGGGATCGCTGGCCATCGTATCGTGAAGCGCTGACACAAGGTTCGCTCATTCTCATCCTTCTTCGGCAACACCCGAAGGATCGTTCCAATATCACCTTGATATCTCCATGCGGATTCACAGCGGACTATTTTTGCATCATTTAGTTTTTCGGATCGCCCCAGGATCAAGTCAAGGTTAGAGGACCGATAAACCTAGTAAAATCCCCCAACCCAGGTATATAATTTAAAACTTCGAATCTACGAGTCAAACTAAACAGTTCTGCCTCAAAGGTTGTAAGTAATCTACGAGCAAATATTGTGACAATCCTTCGTGGTGGTAACGAGATTTATCCGGACAGGTGGCGCCCACCTCCAGATCTAGGATATCAACAGTGGGTATACTATACGAAATGTGGCATCGTCCAGCAAAGCGGGTGCGCAGTTTTAACACTCGGGAAGTGCAGGCTTGCGGCAAATTGCGAGGTACATTGGAGTGAAAAGCTTCAAGTGGATTATTAAACCTTGTTCAAATCTATCGAAGCGAACTTGAGCTCACCTTTGTCTGCCCACCCTTCACAAGGGCGTCAGCAGCGACCTTAAGGGATTCGCCGACATCATAGGTACCCTTGGGGATAAGACCAACCGTCTCCATGACTTTGATGGCGGTGTGTGAAACGAGCTTGCCGCTCCAGCTCATGCGCCAAACAGTGAAGTAATCCCAAACAGTCTGGGCCTTCCAGATATCGCCTTCAAGTGGGTAATACCACGGAACTTCGTCAGGGCGTTCGGCGAGATCTTCTTCGTGTTCAATGGTGAAACCGACATTGACCATGGCGTCGCGGGCTTTCTTCAGGTGGCGCATCTCAGGGATGCCATTACCGAACTCAATAGCATGTGCGAGTTCCTTGTGCGCAGGGATGGATGGATCCCACGCGTCAGTCATGCACCACTCGTAGACACCGAACTGCCAACAAATGCTCAACGTATTGCATCTCGAAATCAATAACGGGACATACCACTCCTCCAGGCTTCAGAACCTTCATTATTTCCCCGTATACTCCCTCCCAGGTAGGTGCATGGACAGTGGCTTCGATGGCGTACACTGATTTAGATGTATGAGGATTCAACAATGTCTTATAAAACTGCACAAGCACCCACCAGCATCGAAGGAATTCTCGCCAAACTGTTCCGACAGCTTCATAAAATCGCCCTTGGCATAGCTCACTTGGTCCTCAAGACCAGCCTTCTTGGTGTACTTGCGAGCACGCTGAATCTGGAAATCATTGTTATTCAAACCAATGATGTTGACATCGGCAAAGCGAGCTATTTCGCGTGCAGGACCACCAACGCCACACCCAACGTCCAGTACGCGCATGCCAGGCCGAAGTGACATTTGTGCTGCAAGGTAGTGCTCATGGCGAGCCAAGGAGGCTGCAAAAGCTTCACCCTTGTAGAACCGCGAGAAGTGGAAGGACTGCGCCCAGCCATACTCGTACAGCTCCGTCGCACCATCATAATAGCCTGCGTCTTCTGTCACCGAAACCCTTTCAGAAAGAAGAGGTAATACATACCGTTTACAACGTCGGTGTAGCTGTCGACACGGTTTTGATTATCCACTTCAGCCTCCTTGCCCAGGTCCTTTTGCCAGAACTTCGTGTAGTTCTCGACACGTCGCTCTTGACGCCCGTCAGCGTACTGATTTGAAGTCATACTGTCTGCAGAAAAAAAAACTGGTAAGTGACTAAAGTTAACCAATCACGTTGAAAACAACTCGCGACAACGACGACGACGACGAAGTATTTCTCGCAAGAAGATATGCTAGAGTGAAACTTACTCGTTGGGCGGCTGCGACTAAAATTTGAACGAAAAGGTTGGGGAAAGGACAAGAACGCAACCAACAGAAATTAGCGATCCACCTAAGTATAGATGTACGGTGTGTCACGTGCTGGCAAGAAACGCTATATTTGGCCACCGGAGTCCGGAGTCCACGCTGCGGTCCAGCTTGGTCCACGAGTGACTCCCAAATTGCGCCTTATAACTCGCAGACACTGAAGAGTGTGCCTAGTTGTTGCCCTGATTTCAAACTCTTCTGCATCAGTACGTTTACCATGTGCTTATAATCGTCTTATCGAACACGTCCGAGTCCACTGAGAAACGTCTACTATAGAATCATGGGTGCTACACTTATTATCCGTCTAGTGAGAGGTTATTTCAGGGAGGATGTGTCATTAGAATACACAACACCTATAAGATATGGAGAAGAAGGACATGAGGTAGACGTATCAAATTCGGCGGTGTCGAGATCGCGGAAGACTTTGCAATGAGCTCATAAAGACTTGAGAATAGCAACTGCATAAGTAGTATGCATTACCGGATGTCTCTTCTTTCGAGCAAACGGCAAGATACGACAATAGGCGATGCAATCTGTCTGCGATCACCGATCAAGGGGTCGCAGGTGAAAAGTATTGTGAGTATACTGATCCAGTCTCTGGATCAGCGGAGACGAAGCAGCGGACGGTTGTTCCATACGTGCTGTAGCTGTCTTTTTCGGCTGGTGCACAATTGCAAGTTGTACTATGTAAAGACGAGAGGAGAGAAAGCCCTCACGAATAATGCACATACTTACGCCAATACATCGTAGTTCTAGAATTCAGCCCTTTCAGGAACGTAATCAGCAGTGGTTGCAATAAGTAAGCAGTAAGTATGTCAATGTCATGTCTAAGTCTTGTATTGAGCCCTCAGGCTGTCCTAACCAATAGGGAAAACGTGACACAGCTTCATCATCAACCGTCACCGCTTTGACCGACATCCGCTGCCGCTCAACCTTCATCCCGTCTCTCTCGATTTTACGACCTTTTTTTTTTATCCATCAAACCAATACCTAGGAACTGCAGCACCATATCATTGAACGTGGTATGCGATGAGCTCAGCAGGTGGACTTTCTCGAAGACGGGTAGCTGGAACTTCGTCCTCAAATTCAGATGACACCTCAACTCCTGGCGTACCAAATGGTCCCAGCCCCAATGGGACCGTCGTAACACACGCAGGCTCTGCTTTTGAAGGCGGGAGCAAAGTTGCTTGTGATCCCCGTGACCTCGACCAAGTGCAGGAGGACAGTCGCCATGGTGGAAGAATGCCCCGGCTGACCATCATGGAAGAGGTCCTACTTCTCGGTCTCAAAGACAAACATGTATGTACGGCGCCGCTGCTTTTATACTTCATTTCCCCCTTGCTGTACGCTGTTTTTGTGTGCTATCTGCACTTTCTCTCAGGCTGCGCTGTCTCCGCAGCATGGTCACAATCTTGTTACATCGCCTCTAGGCTCTTTTCTTTGCTTGAGCTGGACGACATATGTATCCTCATGTGCCGCGCCCTGACATGTAGCTCTTTGCAGGGTTATCTTTCCTTTTGGAACGACAGCATATCCTATGCACTTAGAGGATGTATCCTCATCGAGCTCGCCCTTCGCCGCCGTATAGCTCTTGTTAAGGATTCAAATCAGCGCCGGAGTCCGCTTGCAGATCGGCTGGTGGAAGTTATAGACGACAAGCAGACGGGTGAAACCATACTTGATGAAGCGTTGAAGATGATGAAGGGCCAAGAGTCGGATAGAATGTCGATAAGTGGCTGGATTGATCTTCTGAGTGGTGCGTCTGGAATATTTCATACGCATATTGCGCCATCACCCATCATTCCCGCATTGATGTACCTCTCATTGTGAAGCTGACTGTCTCCACAGGGGAGACGTGGAATGTCATGAAAATTGGGTACCAACTTAAGCAGGTTCGCGAACGTCTAGCGAAAGGATTGGTGGATAAGGGTGTTCTGCGCACTGAAAAGCGTAACTTCCTGTTGTTCGATATGGCCACACACCCAGTCGCCGACGTACGAACGAAGGAAGCTATTGTTACGCGGGCGGTGTCCCTGCTCACTGCGACGACTTCTGCAGTTCCACCAAGCGCGTTGGACAAGGAAGGCACTCAATGTAGAGTCACACGTGCTGTTTGCTTGGTGTGCGCATCATATGCAGCGAGTGTCTTGGACAATGCGTTCGGTAGATTGACGTATGAAGACAGGGAAGCTGCATTTCAGAGGTGCGACGAGCTACTGGCGGAGTTCGCTTGTTGGCCGTTTGGGTCTGCCTCAGGGACCGCGACGTCTGCTGGCCGGAGGAGAGAATCTATGAAGATTGGGATGGGAAATACTACTCCTAGCGGACGGGAGAGTGTCCTCGGTCTTGTGCAGGAGGTGAAGCGGGAGATGAATGGGGAGGGTGATCTCGGGTTTCAACTGATCGCAGGTGTCCTTGAAGTTCTCTCAAAATTGGACTCGCTGTTGTGAGGGGTGTTCATATGAATAATGCACAAGTAATTTTTTTGCAGTTCTTCGTACTTCTGCATGTTCATACCAGCTATATGCTCACCATGGATATATATATTCGTCTCGTTTGACAGCTGACAGTGTTGACTTTCAAGTTCTAATGCGAGTCTAAAAGTCTATATCCTATGATATTTGTAAGGACGGGACGACATAGAACGTCACAGCAAAGCTACCTGACCTTTGGCGGGGAACGAGACGAATAACTTTACATACTTACAGCTATTTGCAAAAAGGATGGCAGTACACGCGAGGAAAGA
>PVYE01000614.1:0-14840 GCA_002995055.1 Rhizopogon rudus | reverse complement strand
TTATTATTATTATTATCATTAGTTGTCTCACTTTCCGCCAAAGCCTATCAATTTCAGAGGAACCAGCCCCAGACCACTTGAAGCCGATAGCTCCAGAGCGCCCACCATACCGTAATCTCCGTCAATCATGCGATGATAGTGGTGTTCGAATTTGACCACAATATATATTTCTCATGGTCACCACCGGTCAAACGGGTAAAAATGCTGCGGTGTCATGGGGGTAAGCTTCCCCACAACTGTGCGTTCCTTGACGTTATTAGCGACGTAAATATAAAGTAGGAAACACCTAACGCCGCTTTTGCCTGAGAAGAGTGACTTTGCAGATCGCTCGTCCCTATTGACATCATGATGATGTGTATCGATTACTTGAGGGTCAAGGAGACATTCCGACGGGAAGCATCCAGCTCGTCCATTCGCTCGTTACCCTGCACGTTTCTTTCAACCTTAACGCCGCGAACATCGCAATCAATGTCCTTGTCATAGTGCACGTTTCCACAGCCTCTGGCCCAATAGTCCGGTATGACTGTGCCAATTCGATGAGAGTGTTTTGATTGTGCAATCTCAACCTCGTGTAAAGCGTGCAGAAACAGCATGCCATCAACAGGACTTGGAGAGTTTGCTTCGCCACTTATCTCCTTCGCGACCAGCGCACTTCTGGAGCTGGAGCGCTGCGGTTTTCATCAGCGGGTGCTGCGCCTGCTACTTAGTTGATTTGCGTTCCGGTTACGCAGCTCTGATCGGACAGGACGTATTCAATTGGAGTCCTCAGCTGACCTGCGTGCAATGTGCTGCCTTACGGTGATAAACCGAGTACGCGCGTCTCTGACATGACGTTTCTCCGGCGCCGTCTACTCGCTTGACGCAAGTGCGATCAGCCCATGAAGAACAAAGTTCGAGGAACGTCCAAAATGAAACGGTCTTATCACCTTATCACACCCAGCAAGCTGTCGCCGCCACTCCTCGCGTCGTCATTGGATAAGTTAGATGTCATTAAGACGAATGATGCCTCCGAGCATGCGTAAAGAGTTCAATGGCTAATGCATGCATATGAATTCTGTTCGGCGGCGATCACTCGCTGCCTTCATCACAGTTCATCCTCTAACTAGCCCATGTCCGCAACACGAGTCCCTTTGGTTTTATTATACCTCGCGAACCCAGCATCGTCCCTGCAAACCAATTCTAAATCATGACGGAGAGAACATGCAGCGTCTACGCGGCAAGTTAAATATCCGGACACTCCATCCGAAAAATAGAGTTAAGATTTATCCTAAGCCCTGGCAATAGTGCTTCCGTTAATCAAAAAGTTTGTGGTTGAAACGCCATTCAACGTCGGTTATTGAGAGGATTGGAACGTGAGATTACCCGACCCTTGGGACTGAGGAGCCACCTCAATCCGAGGCTGCCCATTCCGAGGGAGCCACGTATGCCTCGGTGTACCCCGGGCATTTGTCTCATGAAAGCCAATGTCAGGGTAGTATTGGGCCCCCTCCTTGAAAGTATGTAAATTGACCTGTTCCCGGCCCCCTCTGCCATACCAGCCACCATTCGCTTTCATGTTGTGGTTCTGATTCGATCCATCAAGATTTCGGCTCCAGGAATATCCACTGCAAGCTGGCAGATTTTGCATCCGGCTCGTCTGTGTTGCCGATAACCAAGGGCCGTTTCCGGGTATAATTGTGCCGTGAAGGCATGTCCAGAGAGTATGAGAGTCTTAGAAGACATTGAAAACTCGTTCGTCTAGTGGTTGACGCTCACAACAGGACCATGGCGACAGCAGGATCATTCCAGCAGGTAGGCGAGGAAATGAGTTCCTCCAGATAAGTATAAGCGCCAGATTTATTCAAGCAGAGATCCCCATTAGACGACGAGTCGGCGGATTGATACCAAAGGATTGTTTGAATAATCGTATCCCGCAAGCACGTTGAAAACGAGCTGTGCAGAGGGATTACGAGCTGTGTCCGGTGAAGCAGTGAACAATCTGATACTCCCTTAAAGTGGGCATGAAAGGCATGTAGAATTCCACGTCAGCTTTGGATATGTCTGAAGATGGAACAGGTGTGCTGACGGCTGCTGACAGACCCAAGTAACCTACCGCTTTGTGGGTGACGGGGATTGTCTCTCCGATCGCAGGGGTGTACCCAATCGTAGTTCAGGCCTCGATCAATCCAATAGGCTGGTGTGCGAATTGGGTTGACTCCACGTCATGTTGTTCCATCCATTCAATGGATCTCCCCGCACAGGAGTTCTGGCTGGATCTACCGAGAGCGCCTCCACTCTCGATCCGCCCTCTATGACAACATGCGTAGATACGCAGCCCCAATTCAGGATCATGTTTCATGATACCACTACTAATAAAAAAACCACACCACAAGCAGCGAAAGATAGAAAGAAACGGAACTTACCCATCATTAATGTAGGAGAACGAATTAATCTAACCCGGTAACTTACGAGCTCTTCAAGGTCCAAGACGCCTTGGCCGCCAAGTTTGGCTGGTAAAGGACCATAATGGGTATTCTGATTACTAGGGTTTTGTAAGTCGGCTTGATCAGCTGAGAAGTCAGTTAAAGGCCCCGAAGGCCTGAAAACGCAGTTCATGCACTATGTTCCACTCGGTGGAGAGACTGCGGGCGTGCTCGAGAAAGAGCCCAGGCGTTTAAGTGGCATGGGTGTTTAAATGCGTATGCAACCCGTGTAGTAGAATCCAGGCCAGTCTGGCAAAGAAGGCATTCGAGAGGGTAAGAAACTGACAAAAATGACGGGTTGTCCCTCATGGCGAAAATAGCGCACGTAGTACCTGAATATGTCTCGCTGTCAGTTAAACAGCCAGGTGTACGCTGTGTCGTTATGAAACTGGATGAAACATTTGTACTGCACGTCCGGAGCAGAAACTATAATATAATCAATTTGACCTGGGAGGGATTTGACATCGTCCCCAGTATTTGCCTGAATTGAGTGCCATTTAAAACCGACATTTCATCAACCCTACATTTCGATGGTCAAAACATGAGAAATGACGCCTCAGGATCCTGCGATGTCACGAGCAAATGCACAACTCACAAACCACGCCCAAAATTGAACAACAATGCTGAGCCTTCCCGATGATCGATATCCGAGTCACAACGTCATAAATCTGTAACAGCTGTATCACAGACTGGTTCCATTCGCGCTGTAAATATCTTGTACACGACTACAATCTTCTCTTGCAACACAAGGCTTCGCCTTCTTGCAAGTGGAGTCCTAATAATCGTTTGTAAGGGTCGACGCGAACTGCGCTGACAAGCACATGTAGAACAACGCTCGTAAAAGAAGCTAGAAGTCCTTGCAGGCATCAAATCGAGTAAGGGCGAGTCGGATCCATGAAGTACTGTGAAGAAGAAGTAGCAGGTGGATTATCCGAGCGATGCCCGCTGAGTCCCAGACAAAGCCGGGTCATGCGGAACCCACCATGCAGGCGGTATTGCCAAATGTGGGATTACATTGCAATGGAAGGGTGTGACGGGTCAAGCGAAGTCAGGCCGGTATTACACTTCTTGTATGTATGTATGTTGCTGACAGGGCGTCCACGAAGGTGACAAAACCACAGGTGTGAAGATTGACAACTTGAACATATACAAAATACATGCATACTGTGAAAGTAATACGTGAAAGCATGAACCAGGCGCTGATTAACCATTCGATCAGTAGTAATAAACGTATGATAAACGGCATGCCCAGCTCCTGTATAATCCCTTTGCTCGACCGCGAGAAGCAACGAAGCTGGTACGTCTATCATCCAAACGTAAAACGCCAACTTTCAAGATCGAGGTGACTGTGAAGAAAAAACTTCAAACAGACACAAATTTGCGATATATATTCACGTGAGTAGGGTGGTCCGTGCGCGAGAACGCAAAGGGTATTTATATATTTTATTCACTGCCTTTTCTTCATCGAAAGTTCACCTAGCAGGTTGATATTTGGGTTTCTCCAAGGTTTTAAAACTACTTTTTTACTGGAGAATCTTGAACCTATCCAGCTCAGGGAGAGCAATTCCTTTCACTCATGTTCGCCCCGATGTTCCAGAGGTCGGTGGCGACCCGTATGAGAGGGAAATCTTTATGTATACATAGTGATGTTGTAATATGTAGTACAAATGTACGTATGTCGGCGGAAGACATTTTTCTCATAAAAGTTTCACCTCGGGGTTGGACCGATGAAGACCGCAACGATCGTGGGCAGTCAGGGCCACGAAGACGTGGTGCACCGTGGAAAAGGATAGATTTACATATTAGGTATGTAGTACAGTGCTAGCAGGGTTAATGTTCGCTGACAAAAACAGCTGCCATGCCCATTCCTGAGCCAATACACATGCTGGTGACGAACACTCGCTCATTACGTTGCTTCGCGATGTTGAGACCAGTAGCAATTTGCCTCGCTCCAGCTGTGACGAAATACGTCAAGACATAATAGACACGGAAACTTCTGAACACGTACTGCATCCGAGTGGGTGCCCAATGGCAATAGCACCACCATTGACATTCACCTTATCAAAGGACAAGCCGACCTTCTGCACACTGTACACAGCCTGGGATGCGAAAGCTTCGTTTATTTCGTAGAAATCAACATCATCCTTGGAAAGCCCAGTTTTCTCTAGGACTTTAGGAATAGCGTACGCTGGACCGACACCCATGATGCGTGGTGGCACGCCCACGACCGCGGAGGCAACGTATTTGCCGACAATGGGAAGACCCAACCGTTTGGCCACAGATCGTCGAGTAAGGACCACGGCTGCTGCACCGTCAGATATCTGTGAGGCATTTCCTGCAACACGTTTAAAGGAGAAAGAATTAGAACGATACGAAGAACCCACCAGCATGCGTCGAGCCGCTCTTCGCGAACGCAGGCTTAAGTTTCGACAGACTCTCTGCAGTGACACCGTCACGAATACCGTCGTCCATGTCGACAATGATCTCAGAAACCTTTTCGGTCTTCGGGTCGGTTATCTTGACCTTCAGAGGGACAATCTCGTCCTTGAACTTTCCGGCTTTCTGAGCAGCGGCAGCCTTCTGAAAAGACTCGGCTGCAAACTTGTCTTGTATCTCGCGAGAAATTCCGAAATCAGAGGCAACGTTCTCGGAGGTGATGCCCATGGGAATATCACAGTCTTCTGCCTCCTTGTTGGTGAGGACCTCATCGGAATATCCATCTGGCATGGATCCAGCGCCATATCCAAACGTCATGGATTCAACTCCAGCACCTGGAGGGCTCGTTAGTCAAGAATGACGAGACACAGAATACTATTTGCTTACCAATACCAATGTCAATTTGTCCGGCGATGATTTGGTTTGCAATCTGGTTGACAGCTGCAAGACCAGACGAGCATTGACGGTTCACAGTGTTAATTGAAGTTGTGTTCGGAATTCCCGCATGAAGGGCGGCCATGCGAGCAGTTCTGGCACCACCACCGGGAGGTAGAACATTTCCGACTGCGATGTCCTCAATGAGAGCGGGATTGACCTTTGCCCTAGTATAGGCGGCTCTCAAAACGCCAGATAGGATCTCCTCTGATCGAGTATCTTTAAAACCACCTTTCCTGCCCTGTGATTTAAGTAAGTCACCTTCATTCTGGTCTACGGCGGGTGATGAGGCTTAACCCATACCTTTGTTAGAGCAGACCGCACAGCCGCTACAATGACGACGTCGTTATCGTTCTTAGCAAGAACCTTTGCTCTAGCGCTTTCAGATGCCATTATGTTGTTTGATGAAGGCGCTCGATGAGAGGGTGTAAGGCAACTCGGATGTGTAAGTGGTTTATACCGGATTGGAATAGCATGTGTTTGCCGGGATCTTGTCTTAGCTTAGTCATCCGCTGGCATTCGTTCAGCCTCGAGTCGTCGACTGAGTCGGAATAAGTAATCAAATGCCTGCACTTCCGAAGGTAACCATGTCCCGGACATTCAATCCAATCCAACATGTTGAGATTCTATTTGCCCAAGACATTCGTTTAATTTGCACCCCACAGTTATTCGAACATCGCCGCTCCGACTCAAGGATGGTAAGCATTTATTTCCGTGTTCCACGATGATCTGACCGACTTGAGACGAAGGCACAGGAGACAAATAGTCGTATATCACCAGCATTGTCACATCATCCTTTGGTGTCACTTGACGCGTAATTATGCTGAAATAAAGGCTATATTTGAAGTTCAAGTATATCCTTTCGCAAGACATGATACGATCTCAACGTCCACTGAAAAAATTCGATAACATGTCATGTCGTGGCCTTTATCAACTAGCTTTGCCTATCCCGTTGTATCAAGGCGTGCGTCAATAAACATCATGTATTACTGACAGCGATGCCCTTCTGTTCTCGTCTGTGGCGTACCTCACTTAATTTTAAGAAAGACGGCAGGCGGAGATAATCCAAAGCTTCTATCACAACATCGGCGTTGTCGTGCCACCCTGAAAAGCTCCGACAGCACTCATTGTGGAAGCGCTCGGTGTGAGCCATTTCACTTAATCATTGAATAGGTGTAGGCGACATCCGTGCACGCAGCTTAACTAATGGAGTTAGCTAGTATCTTATGGTGAGGATGTCGTTAACTTGGGCCAAATGCAGGATACATTATGCAGCGGTGGGGCGTGCACGACATGTTGCGTTCATATGTCGACTCAGCCACCCTTCTCATACGCCTTATCTCCTTTTTCTAGAATCTGGTTGGTATGCCGCTATTTTACAAGATACGCTCATCTTGCACGATTGCCTAGGTGAGATTCAATTTCTTGAAACAACCCTTGACTAGTATTCATTGCGGAGAGTACTTGCGGTTATGAACTGTTATGACGGACATCAAGTGGAGATGACGAGGTGGTAAATGAATATGCTGTGTCTATCGGCGCTTAACCACTGTATTTTGAAGTCACAGACGAGCGAAGACGAGTCATTGCGAAAGTATGTAAAGGGAATGCATCCGATTTGGTATTTGCCATCATGCTATGTTGGCGGAGCAACTTACGTTGACACTTTAGTGGCTTCAGGATGATTAAGGGTTTCAAAACAAGACATCCCGGAAACAATGTGCTATTTTTCGCGCGTCGTTCAACGCGGGGGAGAATGGTCTCGGTCAGGATTCTCTTCCTGGCTCGTAATGCACGATAGCTATTTCTGCGAGTGGATTGGGCCACGGGTGCAGTAGTTACGTGGAAGTGCAGGTAAGACTGTCCATTTTTTTTGGTTTCGTCCATTTACACGAAAGCATGCACCTATTTCGCTTTTAGATGTTGAGATGTCAGACTCGTGCTGTTTCTCGAAGGGTGGATGATATCTTCGCAATTGTCGACAGTCGAGACCCGTCGGCGTTGCTAAACTATGGAAATTTTCACCTGGATCGGAAAGGTGCTTGGAAACCGTATGACGCTATCTAATTACTTACCTCAATCCACACTTGACGATGATCCAATTCGTAGAGCTTGCCGAAGTGTCAACGAAGGAGGTTGACATGTCCCATCACGTCCGCTGCATCTTCCTCAATCGAAGATTTACACATGTGATTTTTCGTTCTTCGAAAGATTATCGCAGTTACATCCTACAATCTGACTGTTGGATGCTCTTATGAGGATAACATCGTAGAGAAGGGCCCGTCTACTTCAAGAGCTGTCCCGCACGGCTGAGCTGTCCTGGTCCTTCAATCGATATAATTAATCCTCCCAAAGGCAGACACTATCGAATACACACAATTAGCATGCTCGTACACACTAAACCTGGAACTTCCCGTTCTATATGGCTTATCCGATTTCGCTCCACCACAAGAAGATGTTTGCATCCGGAACCTTGCGATGCTGCGTGACAGCCCACACCCCACTGGTGTTGTTTTATCTCACGCCTTTTAATCAGTCAGTCTAGTACATGTGGAGGATATTTGTTATTGCATTGGTCAAACTGAGAGGAACCGGCAGACACGACCTCGCGGATTGTCAAGCAAGTGGGGCCCCCGGCCCACGCTTCCCTGCCGACCTTCTCGTTCACTAATAAGAAGCGCTGAAAAAAAAAAATCTTTACCTGATTTGCGCTTATCCAGTCATGTCAGAAGTACACCTCCGGTACGGTGTCTTAGTTTCTGGGCGGAGGCTACGTTGAATGAAATACCATACTCCATGCTTCCATTCGTTGTCGAGTTATTGATCTCCTATTATATTACTAGTCAAGTGCATCCTTTGAAACGCGAATGCTAGGTCGAGATACGTGTATAATACAATCTATTTTTAATGCTGCCTCCCATCTACCATGAACCATATCCTTCAAACCCGTCACTGCAGATATAACATCCTCGGCTGGATTTAGCGAACTCAACTTTTCAAGAGTATCACCTAAGTACTTGTCGAGGAACCCGAGGTCACCCTTTCTGAGATCTTTTGGCATGTACGCCTTCGTACCACTGACCAGAGTTGGAAGAATCTCAACACCATCATCAAGTGCATCGGGGCCACGGTACCCAACATCACACCACGCCATCCTCAAGAGGAGCTACCACTGTACGCTTGTGATGTCGCGACAGCAAGGAGTGGTTTGGCCTGGGGGAGTAATGCGGAGGAAAAATCCGGCGAGGTAAAAGGGAAGAGCCTTGATACGGTAGCGCAGTGCATGTATCACTGGAATACACTTCACCACATGCCCATCCCTGATTAATCGACGACGTCAGTCGGGACCCTTTGCAAGCGCAAAGATGAGAATATGATAGTCATCAAGGTTATCCTCTGCCACTGTAAGAAGGGCTAGTGAGAGCTTGGAGAGGACCATGTCTCGTAACGACTCGTCAACTCCGGCAGCAGTGATCATAGCCAGGTCTTGCCTGGCACTACAAGCAATACCCAAAGCGGAACGACGAATGTCAAAGTGTTTTCCTGCACCAATTAGATCAATGAATGCAACGCAGTAAGGAGTATACTTTGTCGGGTTGTCAAGCTTGGGTGTAGGCAAAGAATGAAGAATGTGGAGTACGAGGTGCTGAATTTCGGGCAGCGGAGAGGGAGCTAGATTGTTGCATTCGGGCCATTTAGTGCAGTCGATCAAGTATATGGCATCGTTGAACAGGTAGTCATATGTAACTGGATCATATTCGGTGTTCTGCGTCGTGTGATCAACAGGTAGACAGATGGCCATCAAGATAGTCTGCAAGAAGGATTCATCATTGCCAGGGCGTGCATCACTGGTGAGAACTCGGCAAGCGGCATGAAGCGCAATACAGCACCATCTAGGTGATTGATGACTTGTATTCAGAAGTGGTGTGATGCGGAGACGAATAAGTTTGTAGACTTCAAAGTCAAGGAATGGTGATTCTATCGCAATGCCACTGCCAGTGGCTAAGAGTACTAAAGCATCTCCCGATACATCAGAGTCAATGTTGTAGAAGTGCTCTACACAACCCATGAGCCGGTTAACGTCCCGATAAGAGTGGCGCAATTTGAATCGACCTTTCCAAACCAATCGTCTATCATTTGGATCAGTAAATCTCGCAATGCCAGCAGTCACAGCCATACGCAGAGCAGTTTGTGTGTCTGCTTGGTAATGCCGCCATGAGTCTGCACTACCACTCTCCTTCATTCGATCATAAGAAATGAAACACTGTTCAAGCACCCGAGGAAGATGCAGGGTATGTTATGATTTCCATAGATTCCATCCTTCTGTGCTTTCGCGAAGTAGAAGCCTTGCATCAGGATAGTTCCAGGCAAAGTGGATCAATGTTTTCCCATATGCCAGTGTGCTATCCTGAAGTATTGGAAGGCCACGGTGATCAAAACATGCCTTGAACATGTCTCGAACTTGCGTGCATAACGGCACAATGTTCACATTTGGTTGCTTGGACATGGTAGGTATCAACTCGGCCGCTGACATGACCACATCAGCGTTGGTTGAAGTCTCCAAGATTCACTGTATGATAGATGCCGTAGAATCTCCTTTGTGATGATGCGAACCTGCATTTCCGCGGAACTGGCGCAAGATGGCTTGGATGGCTAATGAGACAGGTGTCTGGAATGGACAGTCTGGAAATATTAAAGATACAGTGATAGTGAAGACATGGCAAAGTGAGCCCAGAGCGGTCGTTGCGATGATGAGGATCGAGATGATTTCCTGCTGCGTCCACATCGTAGCTCCGAGGGATAGTCCAAACAGAAGCAAAGAGATTTGGAGAAGTAATGGGAAATGCCTGCAGCACATTTTCGAATTGCCAAGTCTGTAGCTTCTGAAACTTGCGGTGCCTCTGCTGGCATCGGCCTTCAAGCGATCCACGGCCATAACGGTTTGTCTTGTAGTAACCCAGCCATTGCTTGCCCAGGACAGCACCAAAGGCAGCGAGAAGACTGAATGCGAGGCTCGTATATGCAAGCGCCTGTGTCCAGAACTTGGCAGAAGAGTAACGCAGAAAAGGCGGATGGCTGGACGGCAGACGGACCATACAATGAGATCTGGATAAGCTGAACTAATAGTGTTGGTAGTGTCGACAGAATTCGGCTGCATTGCAATGATGAACACTGTATTGACGGCGGAGAATAGACCAGCCTGGGAACTCGTATTGGATGGAGGTTTGAAAGAACAAAATGATTCACGAACAAAGATAAGTACTATGTCCATATTGCCATTACACCTCTCTAACATATCGCCGTCATAACCGCCTGCTACCTTTTTGTATGCTGCCCGAAATTTAGAAAGTGAATCTTGTCCTCTTTCCTCGGCAATTGTGGAGTTTTGAAGGACCTCGGCAATTTGCCTGAGAAGATCGATATCACTTGAGTCAATGTAGTCAGTTTAAAATCACTGCTGCAATATGAAGGTACTCACGCAGAGTCACGGTCAGCCTGAGGCGGCATTGAAACGGACAATGGATTAATGGAGGTTGTTGGTAAGAGAGACAATCTCCCAAGACTCAGAACCTTACAGAACGAAGTTCAGGGGCAATGCAGAATCCTACACAGGAATTTCGCTTACTGCGGGACATGCCTATTGGTCCCGTAGTGTCGAACATCAGCGAAGGTCCAGGCTGAATTTTGGGACTTACTAACACCTCGGATTGCTGCGTGACACTATCTTGAATTTCATCGCGGCGCCTGTTTCTTTGAAGACATGCTTGCGCTATGCAAAGACACAGCATTGAGATCCAGGCAACGACGCGCAAGTTCGACTTACTGGCACCCTTCGTCAGAGTAATGATCGATGAGTTGTAGATTGATTGCACGGATTAAATCTCGGCAAGTGTCTCATCTTCCGTCATGAAAGTGTATAGACTTCCAAGACCTTCTGAAGCAGATAGGACGCCGCAAGCCCGGGCTGCCTGATCGAGTATCATCTATCATCAAGAAATTCTTAGTAACTTGCAAGGTGGAGCATGGAGACAACTCAGACAAGCGCACGTTGTACACGCAAGTCAAGATACTTACATAATGTTGCCTTTTCGCAGCGTAGGGACTGAGCTACGCGTGAAAGTCAGTCACGTAGAAAGTAAAAGTAAACCTGTATCTCTGCAACTTGGTCAGCAACGGAGTTTAACACCTTCAGGTGCCCAGAAATCGGGGAGAACGTGTCAATCGTATGGAGGCCAGATTGTACACCAACGGTCACCGAAACTATATTTTGGACAATTCCAAGGACATGGTTCATGCTTGCCATACCTTTCACGGAGCCATCAGCGATTCTGTCCTTGTGAACTTCCGGTAACGTACGTCAGCCTGATGCATGGAACCTTAGGCTAAGTTGTTTGAATACGGTACCTCAGCAGGCTGCACGTCGACTGAATGAGAAACTTCAGACAGACAGACTCGGATATTCTTAAGGAGAAGTTAAGAAGCAGATCATGTGCATCACAGTAGTATACAGAGGTACGTGGACTCTAAAGTGACGCGGTCTGCCGCGCCTCCAGTGTCTTTCAACTTAAGCTTTACGTAACTCTTCATCATTTCCCACGAGCAGCGGCAATGCAGGGAACCCGGAAAACTCTGCACGGAAGTCCAGTTGAGGACAACGCTTTGAGATAGACAGCAGTGTGTTACTGACGTATAGCTCTATTGCATATTCTTTTAGCAGTGCATCTATTCTATCGAACGACCATGAGCCTCAAAACTACTCGTATACCCGCTGTCAACAACTTGGAACCGCATCCATGCGCGTCCCCGCGCTAAGTATGCCCGATAGTGGCATTGAAACGTTTGGTTACTACCGACTAGCCTCACCATAGGTGCAGGTGGGCTTACAACTATTCCAGCACACGAGACGACATCATCAGGTGGGCCACTTTATGCAGAGCATCACCACCAGCACGCAAGCCTACTCCCTTTCCCAATGGACGTGTACGAGATTGTGTTCGTACTGGCGCCTATAATATTAAACATCCTATTCTTATCCGTCCCAATGCCATCGTCTCGATCGTGTTACTTACATTCACCTGGATCTTCAATCTACCTCTAATATGTCATTTTTTCAGCGTATTGCTGCGGCCGTTCACCATTGCACATGTTTCCCGCTGCATATCTTGTTCAAGTTGTTCATGCTCACTTATGGTTTTTGTCGAACTCCTCAGCGTTGACTCCTTGCAGGAGAAGACATTACAAAGAACATTCGCTCCGAGTCTTAGAACTATCTCACAATGTCCGATGGATACGAATTTGAGAATTATCAAGCAAATCAGGCTCCTGCATCTACGTTGACGCCTCTCGTTCACTAAGAAGCGCCAATCGGAAGAGAAGATTTTGCCTCGGAGTCATTTCAGAACTTCGAAGTACACCTCCGACAATGTCTTAGTTTCTGGCGGAGGCTACGGTACTTTGAAATGACCTAGTAGTAACTTCATTTTCATTCGTTGTCGAGTTCAATTCATCTCCTACTGGTGCCCATCAGATTCTTGGGATTTGGATCGTTGCGATTATATTACAACTAGTGGAGCGCACGCTTTCGAACATGTAAGCTAAGTCGAGACACATGTATAACACAATTTACTCCATTGCTGCCTCCCATTTACCATGAACCACTGTAGCCTTCAAACCAGTCACTGTAGATAGGACATTCTCGTCTAGATGTAGCCGTCTCAACTTTTCAAGAGCTTCACCCAGTAACCATCGACGAGCCCGAGGTCATCCTTCGAATGATCTCGTATCATGTACGTCTCCGTGCCCATGACCAGAGTTGGAAGAATCTCAGTGTCTTCATCAAACTCATGATGCTCATCTAAGAAACGAATGACATGCCATGACGAGCCACCACTGTTCGCTTGTGATGTCGCGACAGTAAAGGGTGGCTTGTCCAGGGAGAGAAATCTGGAGGTAAAATCCGGCGAGGTAAAATGGAAAGGCACCAAAGTGCGCATTATCTATCAGTCTAATGGACTTCGCGACATGGCCATCATTGATCAAGTGAGAGTGCCAGTCGGAAATCTTTGCAAGAGTGAAGATGAGATGGAGATAGTCATTGGAGTCATCCGCTGCTGCGGTAAGGATTGGGGAGAGCTTGGAAAGCACCATGTTTCGTAATGACTCATCAAATTGGGCAGCAGTAATCATAGTCAGGTCCTTCCTGGCGCGACAGGTGATGCCTAAGGCGGAATGGCGGAGGGCAGTGTCTCCTGCACTCATCAGGCAAATGAATGTATGGGAGCAAGGAGTATATTTCTCCGGATTGTCAACCTTGGGTGCAGGGCAAGCACAGAGGACCCGGAGTATGAGGCCCTGAATTTCTGGTAGTGGAGAGAGGGCTAGCTCCTTGCCTTCAGGCCATTCAGGGAAGTTGAGCAAATCAGTGGCATTGTTGAACAAGGAGTTATATACTTCGTATTCATTCTGCATCGTGTGATTAACAGGTGGAAAAATGAACGACAGGATGGTATGCAAGAAGGATTCATCATCACAGTAATGTGCGTTGCTGTCGAGAAGACGGGTAAGCGGTATGAAGTGCAATGCGGAATGTCATCGGGTAGAGGGGAGACGATGAGAATATGATCTTTGCAGAGAGTTCCATTAACTGCGAGGAAGGAGCCTTCAGCCTCACCAACAAGTGGACAAAGGACCTGTTTCTGGGGATCCGTTTCATCATGCTCGTCCAACGCACAAATGACAACAAGGACGGATGCAGCAACAGTTCTCGAGGCTATGCCTGCTGGTGCCACTATAAGCCCTGCTATGCTGAGCTTGTTACAATCATGAACCACACGCGACAGCCCACCTCATAATAGGATTGTCATAGGCTACATCACTTGCGATTGTACGGAGTATGTTCTCGTGGATGCAATCTGCTGGACGCGTGCGTAGCAGAAGCAAGTTCCAAGAAAGAGCGTGCTGCTGATCGAGGATTTGACCTGAAACAGAACGACTTCCCGAGTACCTGGGAGACAACGCTAAGATGTATTCGATCGGGTAGCCTCCTCCATACAGCTGAAGCCCAGATTCTTGGTTAGATCACAGTCGTCGAGCGTCAGCAAAAGATCAGAGTGAATCCGAGGCCAGCACCCACCTATACGGTGGATGGGCATAAAACTAAGGATAATAACACGTTTGGCACAGACAGCGACACAACGGGTTCGACTCACTGACCCTTATCGTTTGATGACATCGGCACATTTACGTAGATTGCTTGTATCCCAGCAAGCATCTCATGAAAGCATAAATGTTTGAGCCTTCACAAGCAGTTCGGAAACAGAAAGGTCCTGGTCTGCCTGATTGAGAATAGTGAAAGCCTTAGTGACCTGTAAGATAAAGGCGCATGGAAACAAGCGCACTTTGCAAACCGGAAGTCGATACACTCAGTGCCGTACCTGCCGTACCTTAGCACAGGAATGGAGCTATATTACCTTGTTTACAAGGTCACTGGGAACTGATAATTTTACC
>PVYE01000611.1:5180-40715 GCA_002995055.1 Rhizopogon rudus | reverse complement strand
GTAGTTACAATACTTTATTGCATTAAAATGACATTCTAGCCTGGCTTGAGAGAAAACATCAACACTGACCGGAATCAGGATTTCCTAACTAAATATAAGCAAGTTTAAGTGTGCCTTTATCAGTCGTGCCCTCTGTGTGTTTCCATCCTTTGCACTCTTTCGTGCTTCGTGTGCCATACGATCTCCAAATATTGCATCAACTCGTCGCTCACGACGTTAAACGTAATGTCTTCTTCCCTTAGTGCTGTACGTGCCAGTGATCCATTGTGGTTTTCTCTTTCGGACGATTATTTTCTTTCTGCGCTATCTGTTCTTTTTTTCAGAATGGTTGAAGTTAATCTTGCACTCATGTTCGGTCGCCGTGCCACATAAAAAAGACGAACGCGTACGTAGTGTTCTTTCTTGTATCAAAAGCGATATCGTACGCTTACCTTCTATGGTCAATTTTCAACACCTGCACAGTGCACTGACAACTGCAGTCCGAAGGCCGAAAATAGTGACAAGGCTGCATTACTCAACGAGCTCATGCCGTCGCGGCATGACGAATATCGTCCGAATCAGAATCCGAAAATTCTCCACGAGATTTAGATAAATTCTAAATGAACACCAACGATAGAGAAAATTGACATGGCGATCATCAAACAGAGAGTCGGGGGTAATATACAAAAGTTCATCACAGTGGCAAATCCGTGTCGCTCAGATCACAGAGGACCGTGGTTCTTTGCTACCACCGTTTGTGCCTATTTTCGGACTTAACAGAAATGTTTCAGACTGACAAAAGGTACGTGTCAATTCTATCGAATGACAGGCAAAAAATTAATTCGGACACGTCGTAGTACTTGCCCAAGGAGAGACAGGGTTGTTCACATGATTTAAAAACATCAGACTCCCTTGGTAGCGCTTGCACCAGTCAACTGCTTATGCTGTTCTATTGGATCATTGGCGACAAGAGACATGTCCACAGCGTCCGTTCACGTCGCCAATACGATATGGGGCCATTTTGCCAGGACTGCTAACTCGAGGAGAAAACACTGCCTAAATGGATACGGCTACTATAACTTCGTTTCTGACGCTTGGGGTTCTTTGTAGACATTGCCAATAGAGGCAGCATGCGGTGGACGGATTTGTGGTGAGGGTTCACACATTCTCTGTTAGCCTGAGAATATACATCCTCGAAAACCATCATCCAGCCTTATTCACTGCTGCAATCACCGCGCGCCCTGAACCTTGCCTCGGTTTGGCAGCCCTTTCTTATCGCTTATATCTATTAGTCTGCCTTCCTCTGTTCCCTGATGGATCCTTTTCCTTGAAATACCGCTAAACATGGCGTGACGGTCGTTTTCTCCCTTGAATTCCTCGTTCGTGTTGTATGCGTTGTCCAAGGCTTTGCTGTGGGTATTCATTACAGTTGCAATATCTAACCTCCCCTCCTCTATCTGTTCATGACTTCATCTACCGAATGGGATCTTGAATCCATTGCGTCCAGCACCTCCTCATCTGCATCTTCTTTTGACGAAGATGAAGTTAATGCTCGTGTTTCGCCCTACTGGACAAAATATCGCAGTCTCATCGAACGCAGGGGCTTCCGGCTGGACACGGTCCGTGATGTAAACGAATATTACCAGCGCCATTGCAGCAATATCGACAAACGAGGGCTGCACGCATATATGTCCGGCTATCACCGGGCCTTGGCGAGGAGTGACGAAGATGCTCTTTGCAAAGACGCTGGTCTGGTGAGTCATACAAGCTGTCAGGTGCCATAAGCGACGTTACTGACCAACCTAGCGAGACAGCCTGTTCAGAGCCACCCGTGTTCTGGATGGGTTGAAAGTAATGGTTAAGGCAGTCCATCGTGATAGCAGGGAGCTTGATATAGTCCGATATCTGTCTGCACCAGCTCAACAGCGGGATCCTATGAATCATTGTATACGTGAGCTTCCCAAACAGATCGTTATGTAAACTGGATTGAGAAGAAATGTAGCTATCCTCGACCTGATTGATATGCCACAGGATGACATATATTTCATTGTTATGGAGGAATGGTCTCGGAATATGTTTCCAGAAGCTCCGTTTAGCCTGGGCTACCTCCTGGTAGCCTTGCATCATTGCATAGAGGTGTGGAGAGGGTTTACCGAGTTTTCACACCACACTAACTGCTTTTAACTGCTTCCCTTCAGCACATCGCATTCATGCATCGACATCACATCGCGCACCTTGACATTTCGCTGCACAACTTCCTCACAAATTATAACGGTCGCTATGCTTGCATAGATTACGAGCTCAGTCGCCGAATAGATAAGACATCTTCTCCATGGATATTATGCTCTCGAGGCACGGAAATGCCACCAGAGGTCGAACGCGGTCGACCAAGCAATCCGTTTATGGTCGATGTATGGGCGTTAGGGATTCTAATTCTCAGGGCGTGCAAGGTTTGTAAACTGCTTTAACACGAAGTTCAAACTGAAGGCGACTTAAAATAGCTCGCCGGCATTCATGTTCCCGAACTTATACATCTGGCCAAATCAATGTTGAATGAAAACCCTGATAAGCGGCCACCGATTGCCGCAGTGCTGAAGGAATTCCAACAAGTAGTGGCAACGATGAGAAAAACATGTCACATTTGTCCCTAACACATTCTTTGGACGCGCATTCCGAGCCGCCAAGGGAATACATCACAGTGATTCACATTTGCAATGAATACCATCGTTAAGCGTTGAGCGTTACTCTACCTGTAGTGAGTCGCTTCTCTCCGGTTGATCTCCTTCGTTCCAACATATCAGTACTGCGTATGGCAGCGCAGGTATCAAAAACAACTACAGGCACTACATACTTCACTGCTAGCCGCATCCTGCTCCCAAGTACACCCAGAAGGAGCAGATGTTCTCAATTATTCCCAGATGATGGGCCTAGCCAGAACACTCTCACAACATCAAGACCCCGTCGAAAGGAAGCACCGGATTTCCAGTTTCAATGTTGATCATGCAACAACTTTAGTGAAGAAATTCACTTTCTCCTGTAGAATTCCTAAGGGACATTATGAGTCAAAGCAGAAGCAGAAGTTACTCAGTAAACTTGTAGTGGATAGGTGACTGGAAAGAAACTAGACCCCGCTCAATGCGAGAACATGCAATACATATAGGTGTGATAGTTGCACTTAACAATACAAGCACTTCGATCCAACAATCTACGCTTGTGAGGTAGGATCATCACTCCCACTAGTCGCCACCGCTTCCTCTATTTTCCGTCTCTTTCTTTCTAGGTAACGTGCACGGATATCCTGCACGTCTTCTGCCGTGTTCCGCTTCAATATTGTTCGTTGTCTTGCCTCTTCCTCATTTGCCTCTTTCTGTTTCGCCGTTCGTTCACGTTCATCTTCCAACTGTTGCCTGATCTCCCGCGCACGGCGTTCATTGATTTCTCTCCGACTTGCTGCCGTTCCTACTGCACGGTGAACTTGAACCTCGCTGGTGCCGGAAGCTTGCTTCGGAGCCTGGAGCCCGAGTCGTCGGGTATTGGGAGCAGACAAGTTTAAGCCAGCAGAAAGCAATTCGCGCTTGTCGACGATTTGATTGTCGTCGTTGAGCTCGACATCTTTACCCTGCTCTCGAGCCGATTGTGCAAGCTGGAGGTCTGATTTTGGTGTCAATTCTGGAGGTTTAGTGATGGTGAGGTTTTGAGCAGGCGCCTGTGGACCGATGACTCGTTTAGTCTCCGTTGCTGCTACCGCCTCTTCGTGCTGGTGTTCTGAATCTTCCAAGAGTTTACGGTAGAAATGAGCCATTCCAGTCGGTGCTGCTCCCTTCCGTTTCTTTTTCTCCGCTTCTAAGATAGAAATGAGTAATATGTTGGCAACGTTGCAGCTTTGACATACCATCTCTCTGTCGCTCTTCCTCTTCTGCTCTCCGGACCTCGGCCATTTGGTCCTTGTATGCCTGAGTGACGAAGGCCTCCTTGTCAGCGAATTCGTCTCCTTCAGCTTCCCTTTCTCGTTGTATCATCTTCTCCTCCGCACGCAAATAATCCAAGCGTCGTGTAGCAGCTGATGTTAGAAGGCCTTCGATGTATTTGGGCTGTATGACGTCGTCGTTAGTTCCAGGTGGTACGAATGAATAGACACGCACCTTTCGTTGCTTGGAATCAACTTCTTTGGCCTCCTTCTGCTTAACCTTGACCTCTTGCATCCTATCCCATACTTCATCGTACTGATACACCGTAGAGTCAACTTTCATCTCCTCCTCCATGCGTTTCCTCACAGCCTTTGAAGATTCGATATTTTGCGCCAATAGCTTCTTGTTCGCGGCCGCACTCTTGTTGTCGGACAGAGTGGGAGCAGCATCAACATAGTCATCATCATCACCGAGAGATGAAAATGCTGCTGGTTTCTTGAGAGGTGGTGCGGCACCAACAGGCTTTGCAGCCTTGTTAGGGAGGGAGAAGGAGAGCTTCATGAAATGACGTGGTTATGTAAGCAAGTTACTGAGGTGAATTGATTGAAAGTCACTGTATCAGTTTGACTCACTGGTACAACAGGCTATGGCTCAGAGTGCGGGCGACCGCCGGCGGATTAATGGACCAGAAGAAAGCTTTTCGCCCGTATTTGATGACGATGAAGAGGATATCAAGTTGAAAATGCAGCGTAGTCGGGCAGCTGGTGATATCCGGCCAATATGTGAGTCTCTGCACACTTTCACGCAATGCCGCTGATTTGTTCACAGTCCTCCAGCCAGGCCTCATAAGCCAGGCCAATGGATCTGCATACATTGAGACGGATAAAACTAAAATTGCATGTGCTGTGTACGTATTTAACCTCCACCAGGCGTACCTCTCCTAAATATTGTGATAGGTATGGACCACGGCAAACTAAAACTACGACCTACAGCGAAAAGGGTCGGCTCAACGTCGAAGTCAAGTTCACTCCCTTCTCGTGTATGCGTCGAAGAGCTCCAATACGCGTAAGTCATGCCTATACTGTGCACATAGTGTACCGAATGTCATAGGCTCGTCAAGGACGCTGAGGATAGATCTCTTGCGGTATCCATTCATCAAGCAATCGTATCGTCGATTCGCCTAGAGTTATTCCCAAAGTCGACCATCGATGTTTTCATTACGATCATCGAGAACGATGGAATTGAAGGGTGTATCGCGTCTGCATCGGTGGCTGCAAGCACTGCACTTGCTGACGCGGGAATTGAAATGCTGGGACTCGTCTCGGCATGCTCTGCTGTATGTGCTGCCCCTTCCTCGCTTTTAAGATTTAGTTTACATCTGAATTTGCAGGCTATTGTCGGGGATGAGATTCATCTTGATCCCAGCGAGGCCGAAGCACAGGCGTCCAGCGGTACTGTGATACTTGCTTGTATGCCAGCTTTGGATAATATCACGAGCGTCTGGCAGTCGGGACACATGACCGCCGACACGGCTTTAAAGGTAACAAGTCCCCAGTTTATCACAGTAAACGCTAACATGCTCTACCAGTGCATGGAACGGTGTCACGAGCGGTGTATTGACATTCATTCGATCGTTGCACAGTCCCTACTTGAACACAGAACAGCCACGTAACTTTCTGTCTCTGGGGTGTCTTGTAGTTTTTCGCATCAGCGTTAGCTGTTACATACATATGGTCAGACCGGTATTTTTTCAACGCGAGGTCTTTGACGCGCAAAGATTTTCTGCACATAATAAAGTTGTATGCAAAAATAAGCAGGCATGGGAATATATCCTAAAACGCGTCTAGACTATGTAGTAAGACTACACGAGGTGACAAAAACAAGCGTGTCTACTGTCTCCGGCCCAATCGTTGTCCTTCTCTCCTTGCTCAACAGATAGGATTGAACTCGAACAACGGGTTTCATTTGTACTACCATCGACATTCGTTTGATGCCGGAGTTGTTTCACGACGATGATTTTTCCCCGCCTGCCTCGCTCCATTCTTCGGCAGAGCATCACCGTCTGACCCACGTTTCCAATGACTCGTCAGACTCACTGCGAAATCTCGAGCTCTCGGAGGGACCTATGTCGGATAGAGCGCAACAAAGGTCCTACTCGATAACAAGTTTTGATTTCCAACGGGACCTATTACCCTTGAGCTCGAGTTTGAGTGAACCGGATACGACGACGTTCGGAGAGAAGGATATTACTCTACTACACGGTAAGCTACACTAGTACTTTTTGGTAAAATTCGAGATATTCACAGTGCAGAAAAGGCATTGGACTTATCATCGGCTCTCAAGTCAGTTTTGTTCTCTAGTGCCAAACCTGCATACCTGATGTACTCTTTTGGAAGATTGGATCAGGAATATTGTGAGTAGACCCGCCAGACAGGTTTCAAACTCCAATTTGCAACTCTTGGTAGCTCTTCACCAGGAGTTGTGGTTGCAAATACCCAGAGCGTGGGGGCTAGCTTACTTGTATGGCTTGTCTCTGGATTACTTGCTTGGACGGGAGCAAGCAGCTTTGCAGAACTAGGGTTCGTCTATAACACGTACTGTTGTTACCTGGCGGTCGCTCACAACCTTGGTTTGACAGCTCCAGTATACCACTGAACGGCGGAGCACAGGCATATCTCGCGTATGCGTACGGACCACTTGTAGCCTATTTGTTTGCTTGGACAGCGATCGCAGCACTAAAACCTGGTTTGTCGTCTACCTGCCATCCAGTTAGATATATAGCTATACATCCAGTTGTATTACAGGTGGAAGTGCGGTCATTAGCCTCATCTTCGCCGAATACCTGAACCGGCTCATATGGCACACTACCCGTGACCAGGTATCACCAGATGATATTCCCCAATGGGCCATCAAACTCACTGCGGTGGCAGCAGTACTCGTCGTCGTCGTGATTTGTGCAGCCACGCGGAATTTAGGCACTAGGGCTGCTGTGGTCTTCACCGTGGTGAAGGTGCGTTCGTTTCTGGTTTGATCTTGTTTTCATCTAAGATCGATGCGACAATTTCCAGATCGCCGCCCTCGTAAGTGTCATGCTCTGAGCACGGTGTCAAGGCTCATTTCTTGTTAGGTGTTTGTGATTGTACTGGGTCTGATACAACTTGTTAGGGGGAAAGCATCGGAATCGTTCTCTCAGCCGCTCTTTGAGGACTCCAGCCATAGTCCATCGGCATATTCGTTAGCTCTTTATTCTGGACTATGGGCACTCGATGGATGGGACCAGGCCAACTATGTCGGGGGTGAGATGAAGAACCCCGCTAGAGATATCCCTAGAGCCATTCATGCAAGTATGGTGATTGTGTTGGTAAGCAACAGAAGCTCCATTTTAGGGTGAACAGACAGTGATCCCTTTCAGATTCTTTTCTTACTAGCCAATGTGTCATATTTTGTGGTGCTAGACAAAGTTACCGTTGGCCTAAGCAACACGGTTGCCTTAGATTTCGGTCGGGCGCTCTTTGGACCAGCGGGCGGTGTAGTTTTTGCTGTCATGGTTGCCATCTCTTGCTTTGGAGCGTTGAATGGTGAATGATTCATCGGATCGTTACCGGGTACTCGTACTCACCTCCTACAGGAGGAACGTTTACTTCTGCGCGCCTTATCTGCGTTGCCGGACGAGAAGGATACCTGCCTGCAATGTTCGGTCGCGTAAACAAATCGAGGCAAACGCCAATCAACGCGATCCTTCTCCAAGCGGCAATCAGTATTGCGTTCATCGTCGTAGGAGGTGGCTTTCGTTCACTGATCAATTTCTCCGTTGTGGCATCCTGGTCGTTTTATTTCCTAACTGTACGTGGACAGCCGCACGGGGATGTCGTAATGATCTGATTGACTTTTAAAAGGTTCTAGGCCTTGTCATACTTCGTGTGAAGGAGCCCATGCTAGAGAGGTGCGCTGCTGTAGCTGTCTGCAGTAGAAAGTCTAATCTTGGCGGCAGACCTTATAAGACATGGATTGTGACCCCGCTGATGTTTTGTGCTGTAAGTTTATTAATAGTTACAGAATCAAGGGGATTCATTGATACCTGTGCAGGTCGCGCTATTTTTGCTATGCATGCCTATTCTCGCAGCACCACTTGAAGCTATGGCTGTTTTAGGTGATTGATTAAAGCCCTGCTGTAAAGATCTTACTGATTTAGACGTCCGCAGGCTTCGTGCTGGCAGGGATACCAGTGTATTACTTGACTAACCGTGATCAAGCTAGTTTGCCTGCTTTTCTTGGTGGGTCGCTACAATTTGGGTCAGGTCAAATGCTGATGGCAAAGGTGTCCTTTAGGATTCTTCAGTACTTGTTTTGCTAGAATTAGAGGCCAATCACGTGCAGGAACAGGGTGGTTAGCGGTGGCCACGGAGGGTGATGAGGTCGAGATGCTTGATAATCGGACTTCACGCTTGAGCAGTTGATGATCTTATGCATAGTACAAGTTGAAAGTGGGTATACCTTGGCTGCAACCGGGTGACTCGGATTGACGGACATTAAGCCATCGTTTGACCTGGCAGTGCTTTGATATGTCGGCAAGCTCCGACAGCGGTGGCGATGGCCGATTGGCAATCGCGCCTTCATATAAGAGCTAGTCCGAGTCATTGACAATCAACCAGCCCCAAATTGTATTCCTAACTATCCATCTATCCATCTATCTGCACAATACAAGTACGAAAGGCGAAGTTAAAGATGGAATCCGAGCATAAGTATCAACTCAATGTTAAGGTCTGTTGGGGATAGATTAGCGTAACTCCGACTAACATGTCCCCTAGATGACTTGCGGAGGTTGTTCAGGAGCTGTTACCCGAGTATTAAACAAGGCGCAGCAGGAAGGTATGATGACTATGGGGAATGAGGAGTGCAAGGCTGACCGAGTGAATAGGATCAGTCTCTAGTTTTGATGTAAGCTTGGAGAAACAGCTTGTGGACGTGAGTGGTTCGATCAAACAAGAGGAGCTTGTAGCAAAGATCAAGAAGACGGGCAAAGAGGTGAGTTCAGAACACGGTGGTTTTATGGTTGATGTGACTGAGATATGGCTCCTAGATAATTTCGGTGACTGCTCTGTAATGATTTGAGAATAGATGTGGTTACTAGCATCTGACGTTGGTTGTGAATAGACAAGTTATTTTGAGTCGATAACGAGCGTCGGTTGCAGTGACCCACAGTTATTTTGAGTTGATCGTCCTAAGAATAACAAGCGTCAAATGAGCGCTTAGCGTTTCCGAGGTGATTACCACGTGTAGACCGGAGCCGATGACGTACGAGGGATATCCGAGTCTGGTTTATAATGCACGCTGTTAGCCCCTACTAATAGTTCATACTAACCACGCCGGACTTCCTCTACCATGAATAGCTTTACCAACCCATTCCTCCACTATTCCTCTTCTTGATCAATACTCGGTTCAGGCAAGCGCTACGCTGCAGCGCTGAACATTCTAACCCTGGTTACATAGACCTTACGATATTTTTCTTCTCTTTTTTTATATTGCCCGTTGTTCCCTATAACTGGTCTCAACGTTTGCCTTGCCAATCACCATGTCCTCGTCTGGTGGTGCCACCCCGTCGTTCACCGCGTTTCCTGCTGATCCCACCACACCTGCATTTTCAAATGACCTAGAATGGATTACGGCATATCTTACCATTCATTCCCTCAGTGCGCCCAGTCGCCGTTATTCCTTTCTTATCTGGGTCGTCGTCGCTTTTTTCTTTCTTGCCTTTGCCATCGTTCACTGGACTGGTTCAAGGGGCGGTTTTCTGGGAGCCCACTGGACCAAATGGTCCATCCGTCGACGAACTTGGAGAAAGAAGCACAACACCGCACTCGCTCTCAAAAGGAATGATCTCCGCCGTCAACCCCGCTTGTTACCTTCAAATGCTCAGCTACTTTGCTTGACCTTGCTATTGGGAGTGTCACTAGCCCTTGCCTTCGTCGGCCCAGACTATATTTCCCCGAGTCTCGAGGTGTGGCAGGTTCGCCGAGACGTTACCCTCTCGGAGTCACACAAACGTAGTTTCATTCCCAACACCGCTCCCTATTTGCCACTGCAGCCACAATATACTATCGATAAGGCATGGTGGACTTCATCAGCACGCGTAGGGCAAATCGCCTTCGCTCTCTTACCTCTTTGCGTGCTCTTCGCCCTCAAATCTCCTCCTTTCGCAATCTTCGCCATTCCTTTCATGATACAGATATTCTTTGACAAACTCGCTTGGCTCCATCGCTGGACAGGCAGATTAATATGGTTTCTTACATCAGTTCATATTGCTTTCTGGAGCGTCCAACTCGCTCGAGATCGCAACCCTACCACTGGTCGCGTTGCATACGTACACGCCTTCTCCTATACGCCATTCATTTTTGGCTGGATTGTGAGTGGCTCTTATTTTCATACACTGTATCTGACCGATTAGTTAGGCGTTTGCATTGCTGACATCCATAATTGTTCTGTCCATGCACCCTATTCGGAAAAACTTCTATGAAGCCTTCTATTTCTTGCATATTTTGCTAGTCCCACTCATGCTCATCTCTGCTGCATTCCATCATCCTGCAATCTGGTGGTGGTGTTGGGCTGCTCTCGCAATTTGGGCAGGTGAACGTATCTGGCGAGGTACTTGGTGGCTTGCTGCCAACACCTCCATTTTAGGTAGCAGTTCATCAGTGAAGCCTTCGCACCCTACAACAATTCCTTATGACGTGGAGATGAACCAACTTCGCCGCCCGACTCACTCTGATTCACAATCACCCCGGAGTCCTTTGAACCCATATTATCAATCTGACAAACAACCCACAAGTCCACATTCACCACCCATCCGTTCCCCTACACGATCGCTCTTCTCTCCTGAACCAAGGTCCACAATACACTCATTTTCCCCGGTTGCTTCGTATATCCCTCCTCATGGCTATGTCCACGCTGAGCTCCTATCTGGGCATACAGTGCGGTTGCGCCTTATAACCCCTGGGTTCATACCGTGGGCTCCAGGTCAACACTTCCTCATCAAAATTCCCAGCGTCTCCAGATTCACTACCCATCCTTTCACCTCCGCCTCTGTGTGTGACTACGAATCACCCACAGACGAGGGCCGCTTGATCGTCATGCTCATCCGTGCAAGAAATGGCTGGACGCAAGATTTGTGGAACTTAGTGGCTCGCAAGACCGCTGAGCATTCATCTGGTGACATCCCCGCGACGGGAGACCTTCCTAAGCGCGGTGTTCTGTTGAGAGCGTACATTGATGGACCCTGTGGGAGCTCGATTCGTGCCCGTTGGGGTGACCACTCGACAGTGCTAATCATTTCTGGTGGCTCAGGTGTGAGCTATGGCCTGTCTGTGCTGCAGTACATCTGTATGTGTCTTTCTGGCCGGGACGGCAGAAGTCTCGGTGGGCGTCCTGGAGGTTGGGGGAAGAAATCATTTCGGACGCAACGAGTACGTTTCGTGTGGCTTATTCGCGAATATGGTGAGTGCTCGATAACTTGCAGTCAAGCGTCATAAACCGACTAACTCGCATAGCTCACATACAGTGGTGTGCTTCCGTTGTTCGCCGATGTCTTTCATTGGTACCGCCGTCTGCATTACAGATTGACATATTTGTTACCAAATTTAAACCCATCGCTGCGAAGGAACCTTCAGAACCCCTTTTGCAAATTCCTCGGCGTCTACGCTTTGCTTCTGACCCTGTTCCTTTCGAGGACCTGCAGCCTCCTCATCCATCCTTTGCACGTGACGGCCTATCGACACACCCCTCTGATTCTAGTGAATCCCTCGACAGTCAAGATAGTTACCAGAGTGACATTGATTTGACCTACTACACTGGAGAATCTGAGGACCCGATACCGCAAGATGACGTTGGTCTGGCACACGAGTCTCGCATACTCGAGCTGACAAACTTCGACGGTGACAATGATACTGCTCTACCAGGCGAAAACATTCTGTCTCGCAATGTGAAGAAAGAAGGTCAGCATCGGCGAGCCCAGTCGCGGAGGGTCTCTATGGCACTTGCTGCAAAGAAGGAATTAGAGGAGAGGACGGTACGGATACTGGATCCTGGCGCTTCGGGGGGAGCTGTCAATAGAACACCCGCTACTATTGCCATCTCAAGACATTCTATGGACAGACCACTTCCATTCCCAATAGCTCCAAGTTCAGACAATACGTGGTCTGAGATATCAATGGACACGACTTACGTTTCTCCGATCTCACCGTACAACGATTCGCCGACACGAGGCCGACAGTCGATACACTCCGAATCGACCTTCTCTCCTGGCAGTCGTCTTCCAGCGGGTCGCAAAGCAGCGACATCTCTTTATTCCACTACCAGTTGGGATGTCAAGTCGGAAGCGAGCAGCTCTCGTGTTTTGTTATCATTATCTGCACCCGATGGCTCGCTCGATGCGATCCAGTTTGATATCAGCGAGGAAGAGGCCCAGGATATCAATGTTGTTGCAGAGCATGCACGGCCTGGTAAGCCCAAGCTGGACAGGATCCTTGCAGATGAAGTCGAGCAATCGAAAGGCTCCGTGGTCGTTGCTTGTAAGGTTTACCTCCAGTTGACTTCTCTACAGCGCTAATTTGTTCTGTCCAGGCTGCGGTCCCTCGTCGCTCAATGCAATGGTGCGCAAAATCATTGCCGCACAAATCGACCCCGCGCGGGTGTGGCGAGGCGATATGCGCGGATCGATATCACTTGTATCTGAGGAATTCGAATATTGACTATTCGCCGTGACACTTTACTAGACTGTGCATCATTCATTGGACCATATTTTCCATTACGACGTATCTTACTCTTCCCTATATCACCTTAGCATCGCTGCTCATACACGGGACTACTATAGTAGGATTTAGTTGATGTATTCTTTCGAGTTAGGGACTTAAGAGGACTCCTGTCAGCTATCATCATTGTCAGTCAACTCGTCGGTCCGACGAAAGGTCGCTCTATACGGGCGGCTTGACGATGCCCTGACTGATCTTATAGTAGACTGTCGACGTGTCTTCCGTGGTAATGGCCACATAAATCTCTGTAGGTGAAGGCTCGAGGCTAGTAAAAGCAGCACGAAGCCTGTGGGTACGTTGAACGCGGTACATGCAGTACGAGCACTACCACAACGTACCACGATGTAGATATTGACTCCGAGAGTGAACAGGGTACTACGACGCAGATGGATGGCCCTTGATCTGTGTCCTGTTCGCGAATATCAATGAGAAAGATGAATAGGGTTTATGCGCAGAAGATGCTAACAGTGGTTGGCCGTTTGCCTTTGATCGCGGCTCGCCCGCAAGCTGTCAGGTCGAGAACTTGAACATCGGACCATCTTTGTGCTGGAAGTGAGCCTGCGTCAAACTTGAACGGACAATATCAAGTACAACGACTGCATACCGAGAGTCAGGTCATTGTATACCTGAAATAGCGCGCCTCCGGAAGCAGGATATTTTGCGAGAACCTGCCCGAGGACTGCATACTACAAATAGAGGGGAGTAAGGATCATTCAATATTTTAGTGAACAATCATGACTTGCAGATGGATGGTTCTGCATGAGAGCAGATTATACTCGAGGTCACCTTGGACGTAAAAATATTACGAGAACTCAGAATGCAGTGGCGGAAGTCTTCATCGAGACTGACTCGGATCAGAGAGGACGTCCAACCAACCTGAAGTTCGATTCGTCTTGGTAATCGCTGGCATCGTGACGTCTCAGCTACTCCTCGCTGTTTGCAGGCCTCTGCGCCTCGGATTCAGCACATCAAACTGTCGTTCACTGCGACCTGCATCGTTGATATCACGCAAAAACAGCACCATGTCAGACGCTGGTAGCTCGTCTATCACGGTGCCCGAGGGGTTCACGCTCCACACGGAGAACACGTCCCATATCCTAATTTCATCCAAGGAGGAGGCATTTCTCAATCCAGTTCAAGAATTCAACCGGGATCTCAGTGTCGCGTGCATCAGAGTATGGAGCGAAGAACTAAATAGGGAGAAAGAAGCAAAGTGGAAGCAGGCTCAGGAGAGACGCGCGAAAAGGGAGGCGGACGCGGACGCGAAAGCGGGACAGCAAAAAATTCAGAAGAAGCCAAAAAGTGAGCATCCAGTTATTCAGAATCTTGTCACTGAAATAATGATCTCAAGCGGAATCTGGTGAGCAGAGCAATGATCCTGAGGATGATTCACCAGGAGATGATCCTGCTACCGGAAGCACATTTTCTGAAGTCAACAAACGCGAAGTAGGTAGCTTTATCTTCTGTAATGGCACTGCTGAGCATAGTCCAAAGTACCGGCCTCATAAGTTCGTGTTGCTGGAGGCCTTATCGGCCACTGGCCTCCGGTCCATCCGCTATGCAAAAGAAATCCCCCTTGTGAGGTTTGTATTTGAGTTTTGTGAGAAGGCATACATTTCATCCCCTTCAAGGTTTGTCATTGCGAATGACCTGTCTGCATCCGCCACTGCTGCCATGAAGAGAAATGTAGAACTCAATGGTCTCGGTCCTTCACCTGACCCAAATGGGAGCGTATCATCATCTTCCATGGTGTCGGAACACCAGCCGCATGATCACGGAAAGGTGAGAATTAACGAGGGCGATGCATGGTAAGTTCTTGGTCCTCGAGCTGCGGTCTTGTCTGAGGTACATACCATGTAAGTGCGCTCATGTACAACCATCGCACAGAGAAGACACGCGTTGATGTTGTCGACCTGGACCCATATGGCACTGCCGCGCCTTTCATTGACGGAGCGGTTCAGTGCATTAACGACGGAGGCAGGTTAATTCAAATCCGTGACTCACCCCGAGAATTCATGTGTATCTCACAGGACTTCTCTGCGTCACATGCACGGACTTGTCAGTTCTGGCAACGACAAATTACCCTGAAAAATGGTATGTATTCGGGAGCGCATATAACTGACGAATTGTCACTGAACGAGTCGCAAAGTTTCTCGAACTACGGTGGTATTCCTGTCAAGGCAGAGTACTGTCACGAATCGGCAGGGTGTTTTCTTTGATCAAAACCAAATGCTACTGATGCTCCCGTGAAGGCTCTCAGGCTCGTATTACACACTCTATCAACCTCCGCAAGTCGTTACGGAAGATACATCGAACCCCAACTATCCCTTTCTATCGATTTTTATGTTCGCCTATTTGTCCGCATTCATTCTGCCCCTATAGAAGTTAAAAAGGCCGCCAGGTAAAATTACATTTTTATGTTATGATGTCGCACGCCGTCATGCATCTCGTTCCTAGCAAAACAGCGATGTATTACATCTGTCAAGGTTGCCAGTCGTTCTATGAGCAGCCGTTGGGCCGGATGATTGAGAAAGTTCACGAACGTTCCGGCAACGTGAACCTCCTCTTCAAGACTCAAGCAGGTCCTCCCATCGGACAAAAATGCACCGAGTGTGGCTCTGCGCTGCACGTGAGTATATCAAACTCGAATCATGCGTTTATTTCATGTCGTTGCAGATTGCAGGCCCGATGTGGTCAGGTCCGTTACACAATAATAACTTTATCTCAAAAGTGCTCGAGCACCTGGAAAACAACCAAGGCAAATACGGCACGGCCGTCCGGATGAGAGGGATGCTGTCGGTTGCCAAAGAAGTGCGAGATTTAAAACTGTTATCATGCCGGAGCCAACTAATCTCCGACCTTATAGGAGCTGCACGTCCCGTTCTACTTCACACCATCCCGGATCGCGGGTTTCTTCCACTCGATCTGCCCTCCTTTGGATGACGTGGCGTATGTGATCATTTGTGATAGGCGATTATGCATTTAACATATGTACTAATATAGGTCCGCTCTGCTGAATGCTGGACACCACGTGTCACGCTCGCATGCTTTAGCCGGCTCGCTCAAGACAGACGCAACGCGTCAAGATGTACATGATGTCTTCAGGTCCTGGGTGAAGAAACACCCTGTGAGAATGGACAAAATCTCCGAAACATCACTCGCGAGGCAACTACTTGCAAAGGAAGCAAGGCAAGTGCTAGTCTACAACACAGAACCTCCCAGCTGACCACAAGCTTTGCAGGACGGAGGCCAATTTCACCAGGCACCCTCAATCCGTAACGCAAGCATCGAAAGTCAAGCTCGTTCGCTATCAACAGAACCCAGCGCCCAACTGGGGGCCTGGAACAAAAGCGGACTCTGGAACAAAGCGCAAGCGCGAAGAGGAAGATGAATAAGCGTGTAAATAACCTCGTGTCAGCAAACGTCCCATTGTAATCAAGAATACAGTGTGTGAATGGTAATGCCAATGAGTAAATAATCATCCAAAGGGGTTGGATGTTGGGGGTATCATGTCGAGACTTCGATAGTTGGAATTGACTTGGAAGCTACGTTCTTGCTAGCGATTCCTGCGGGTTTTTTGATGGAGGTCCAGGGGTGCTGAAGCAGCTCACCAGCGCTTGGACGAGCTGTGTGGTCGAGGTCAAAAGTTTTTGTAAGGAAGTCCTGAGCTTCGGAAGAAATGTCGGATGGTATGGCAGGTTTCGCGGATTGACCAATCTGCATCACGTTTCATGAGCGATACTGCTGCAAAAAAAAACAAAAAGATATATCACCTTAAAAATAGCCTGCATCTGAGTAAGCTGCGCCCAAGGATGTTCGCCCGTCAGCATCTCAACAACCAAGCACCCAACGCTCCAGATATCGGCGGCAGAAGTGTGTGATGTCTGTTTCACAACCTCAGGGGCCATCCAGAAAACTGAACCCTGCAGCGACGGGCGGTTCATTCTTTTTCCGGTGAGAAGGTCTGACACACAACGCATATCAACAAAGAGGCCGGGGAGGCTAGAACGGATCAGAACTCACTGCCGTCAACTTTCTTGGAGATGCCAAAGTCTGATATCTTGATGCCACCTTTGTTGTCAACGAGGATATTCGCACCCTTGATGTCGCGGTGTATGATGTCGCGTTCGTGGAGGTAGTTGAGGCCCTGCAAGATTTGGCGTACAAAGTTCTTGACGAGTGGCTCTTCAAATGCACCATAGCTTCGCAACAAGGCAGTGACGGAACCGCCGGGAACGTACTCCAAAAAGATGTTGAGAAAATCGTCGTCGACCGAGGAGTCTGGCCGAGGGTAAGAACTTATGATGAACTGAAACAAAAATAGCTTGGGATCGCGGACTTACAGAGGTACTGGACGATATTCGGATGAGAGAGATCTTTGAGAAGGTCGATTTCTCGTTCTAGGGCGCTGAGCATGCTCTTCTTGCGTTCCTCATTCGGAGCTGACCCTCTCGGCAGTTCTACTTGTTTCACTGCCATCAGAAGACCATTAACAGCGTCCATGCCCAAGTAGACCTTCCCAAAGGAACCAGCACCAATGAGTGCACCTTTGATCCACTTGCCTAAAAATAATCGATTCTGTTATCGCGTTAGTTCCAGATGTTGTTTTTGGCTTACCACCGCTAGAGTTCATCGCCTGGCCAGTTTCTTCTTCTTCTTCGACATCCTTGCTCTCATCTTCATCTTCGTCGTCATCGAACACAGTATCGTCTTCCGAGAGACCAGTGACATCATCGATATCAGGTTCCACTTTCGTCCAGTCTTCAGCGCCCTCAACACCCATATCGACCGCCATGCTCTGTCGTCGATTCTCCACTTCGGCAGTGATTTCATCGACAGTCAGTAAACTGGCCGTATCGGACCGATCACGCTTGCTCCTCAGCTCGGTCATGAAACTCATTCGTTTAGAGGCATTTGAGTTCGACCTCGATGTTCGAAGCGGACCAGTGAGGTCCTCCATAGACTCGGAAAGCGACATCGACGGGAAGTTTACGGGAGGAAGCAGTTGTGGTTTCGAATCGGACGAAGAGAGCTTCTCGACCTCGTCTCCCGTCAACGTCACCGATCGTCCGTCTTCCGTAGATATTGACACCCGCGGAGGATCCTCAACAAACGAAGGCGCAGCTAAAGACCGCGTGTCTGGAATCGTCGACGTAGTAGACATGATAGAGTTTCGTTTTGAGGACATCGTCCGCGAAGGAGACATCGAGCGCTGAATCGAGCCGGACCCAGAACCCTGCGTACTCGTGCTGAACCGCGAAGGAAGGGGCGGATTGAGCGAGATCGTGCTGTTCCTCTTCTCCCCGCTCACGCTCGAAGCGCGCAGCATCATGCTATGCCGTGCCGTCCGCAGCGCCTTCCTCTCCGCGAAGGGGAAATATTCCGTTAGGTGTGTCGTGATGAGCTCGCTAGGCGGACGCTGGCCGAAGAAGTTGCGCAGCTTTGAGGGCTTCTTGCCGGAATTGACGGATGGGAGAGGGATTTTGGGCTGGCCTTGGGTTGGCGATGTGGATGGATCGAGGGCCTTTTCTGGGTCGCGCACGCCAAGGCCGCTGAGGACGCTGATCGTGCTGGCCCGTTTGATCGCGCGTGCCTTCTGGCCTGGCGATTCGTGCGCGCGAGGGAGATCAACATCGTTCTCGTGGTCTGATTCAGACGGTCTCGGTAGGATGAGGGGGGAAGTGGGACTGAGATTTCGTGGTGGACTTTCGCCGAATATTCGGTGGAGATCTTTAGACCGTTTTATGCGACCGCTTTTGCGAAGAGTTAGTCCGTGTTCCTTGACTGGATCATCTGATGGGCTGTGGCATACTCCTAGTAGTTCCGCTTCGGAGAGTGGATTCCCTTGGAAATATTAGACTTATTTTTTTTCAAAACAGAAGCTAGAATCACACCTGAGTTGTTGGTCTCGTCCCACTTGAGATATACAGACCATCCGTCCACACTAAGTCCACCGTCAACCGTCTCGACACGGTTCATGACATCGGTTCTCCGTGAAGATCCCACCTTGTCAGCCTTCTTGAGGACCTTCTCCATGACCTCGATACCGCCGGCACAGCCTGCGACATCGACTACATAGGACCGGCCTTCCGGCATGTAGAATTTGACCAGTTTGTGACGGAGGTTATCCGAGGATGGTGCAGCATTATGAGTAATAGAGTTGAACGGACCACGTCCGACTGCGATTGCCGGGGGAGACGACGAAGCTGATGACGAAGCTGAGGCTTGCGCCTGAAACGACTCGACGATGGGCGAAAGTGCAGACCCGTTCTGGAGGGGTGCTTGCAAGCTATGCGATGTAGGTGCTTGCACGGACGCATAGGGATGTGCGGTCGTGCCGGTCGTCGAGGGCCTCGGAGGAAGTTTGGGATCGGTAGGCGTAGGGGCGAGGGGCGAAGGAACGCCATTGAATGAGATGTTCCTGTTATGCGCGAGTTTGACGGCGCGCGGGGAGGATGATCGCGATACCAACGGAGTGGACGGACCCGATCGGGGATCTGGTGGGAGGCCATAGGACCAGCTGTTTGATTTTGCAGATGAGTTTGCGAGCATGTTGGATGCGGGGGTGGGTGCTGGAGGGAGGGGTGAGTTGGCGTAGTGGGCTGGGTCTGCTTGGTTAGGGGTGCGTGTACGTGGACCGACGACGGATTGAAGAGTGCGTGCGCTTGTGCGCGGGATTGGGGGTTGAGGCGGCTGTCCCCTTGGGGCGGGAGGAAGAGGTGGTAATAAAGGGCGGGTGGTGGTGTAGCTGTTCGGTGTGGTGGACTGTGGGGATGAACCTATTTGGGGGAGTGGTCGGATGGTGGGTGGGTTGCGAATAGGATCACCAGACTGAGGTTCGCGGATGATACGGGGGAGATCTGGACGTCCGGAGCTGGGGGAGAGTACTAATGGAGCAGGTCTGTTGCTATCGAGGCGTTTGTGAGTTCGAGAGGTGGGTGATGAGTCTCTGTCATTTGAGATATCTCGTGAGCTAGTGCGTGAATGAGAGTGATCTGTGCCGTTGGTTCTGGGGGGGTCGGGTGGACGGGAGTCAAGAGAAGTGATGAAGGCCCTGTTGTGGGCAATGTTGGAGATGGAAGGGCATGTATTGCGGTGAGAGGATCTGTTCCTGAGAGTCTTGACAGCATTCACGATGCGGAGCCTGTCGCCAATGCTGGGAATGCCCATCTCTTTGAGGGTGTCGTGGTCGAGCTCTAAGAGAATATCGCCACGAATATCATTGTCTCTGAAAGTGTCTACATGTTGGGAAGATTTATTATCAGCGAGCCAGCGGACGACGTGGGTATCACTCCAAGTGCGCAAGAAATCGGAAAAGGAAGTTCCTGGTGGTGGGTCGAGTATGTTGGGGATGCTGGTCATGGGAGTTTGAGGAAATGAAGAGGTCTGAGCACGAGGAGAACCGAGATTGATAAAGGAGCGGGAAGTGGTGAGTTGATGTTGATGGGTGTAAGTTGGGGAAGTTGGGGATGGAGATGATTTTGAATTTGAGTGGGCGATATCGAGGGTGTGTAAATTAGCAGTAATAGCAGACATCAGAGAGTCAAGCAACCAGTGTCGTCGCTGTGTAGTTGCTGTTGATCACTGTCACTGTTCTCCCCCACGTCCAACAGACAAAGCTTAAACTGTCACAGATGTCTACCGGGTGGCGGTGCCCCACCGAATGCAGTGCCAGTGCACACCATTATGTAATTTTAGCTGCGAATGGGAAAAACCACCGTCAAGTCCGTTCACGCGATTTCGACTAACACGGATCACTGACAGTGACAGTGGGCTGTCTATCGGAATACATAACGGGATGATGACGATATTCCGGACGACAGCAGCAAGGTCATCTCGAACGATGGCGGGGTAATGCTTGCAAGGTCATCTCGACGACGTGTGTCGTGTCACTACTAATCTAATAATATTGGAGAGTCTGGACTCTTGGTGCCTGGTCACATGTGTCACAGCGCGCGTCGGGTCTGGGCATGCCCTGTCCGTGTCTAGAAACGCGTGTCTTATGCCCTTCCGGTTTCTCTAGTATATATTACTGTATATTTACTTTTTTTGACGCCCAAACCCGTTCTTTTACTATATCTCGATTCCTTTCAAATCTCGTTCTTTTCTTTCTTACTCATTATTCGGCAACCTCTTTCTTTCTCCCCACCGCCGCCCTGAACATCCAAGACGCAGATGCGGTTCCTGGCCGCCCTTGCCTCTTCACTATGTCTCGCCTCCTTCTCCTACGCCTCCCCTTATCGTGACGACCTCACCGCCTACAATCTCAATGTAAACCAGAATGCCCAGTCACCAACAGAGTACTTCACCACCAGGTCAAATACAACTTATACTCCATCCCCTCAGAACTGGCGTGCAGTACCATTCTACACTATTCTCATGGACAAGTTTGCAGATGGCGACCCATCCAACAATCAGTTCTTTGATTCACCCTACGAATGGGACTGGAGAGAGACTCAATTGCGCTTCGGCGGTGACCTCAAGGGTTTGGCAACAAAACTAGATTACATTCAAGGCATGGGAATGCAGGGTATATATCTTTCTGGCACTATATTTATCAACATGATATGGCAAGCCGACAGTACGCTTTTTCACTCTTCGCTTTACCACCCCTTCTCACTCTCCTCCAGGTTATTCGCCTCTCGACTTCTCCGTCTTGGATCCTCATTGGGGTACTATTGATGATTGGGTCAGTTTTATCGACACAGTCCACTCGAGGGGCATGTACGTTATGCTCGACTTTACCATTGGAACCTTGTCAGACCTTCTTGGTTTCGAAGGGTACGAATCTATCTTAACCACTGCACTGCCACCCGCTAACGGTCAACGTTACCCAGATATCTCAACATTAGCGCTCCCTTCACTCTCGATGAATATTCTTCCGTGTACAAGAACCCAAATTATATTCCGTGGGGTTTCGATCAATATGCCGATTTTTCCGTTAGTCACCCGCACTGCTCCCTATTAGCCTCATCTAACTTCTTCCTATAGGTCATTAACGACCGTAATACTTCTTGTCAGCTCCCCGTCTTTTGGCAAGAGGATGGCACAATACAGCCCGTAACTGGCTATAACGGTTGTATGGAGTCCGACTTTGATCAATATGGCGACATGGAAGCTTTCGGTGTTCATCCCGACTGGCAGCGTCAGCTCTCAAAGTTTGCCTCCGTCCAAGACCGTCTCCGTGAATGGAAACCTTCCGTCATGAGCAAACTCGAAGTCTTTTCATGCATGGCCATCACAGCCCTTGATATCGATGGTATTCGTGTAGACAAGTCCACCCAGCTCTCCGTGGACGGCATGACCGCTTGGGCAACTGCAACTCGTTCTTGCGCTACTAATCTCGGAAAGAAGAATTTTTACATCACGGGAGAGGTTACCGGCGGTGACACCTTTGGTTCGCTATATTTGTCAGTCCCTATTTTAGTTGTCATCACATCATCAATTCAATATTCGTTGCAGGGGCCGTGGACGCACGCCGACCATGCTGCCACCTGGTTTTCTCCAGGCAGCCAACCTCACAGAAGCCGACAACCAGTATTTCCTACGCTCACAGTCGCAGAATGCGCTCGATGGTTATGCCTTCCACTATTCAATATATCGTTCCCTCACCCGTTTCCTCGGTATGGACGGAAATCTGGAGGTGGCTTACGATCTGAACTCCAACTTTATTACCGCTTGGAACCAGATGTTTGTGAACAACGACTATTTGGATCCAAACACGGGCCTCTTCGATCCGAAGCATATGTTTGGAACGAGTAATTTCGATGTCTTTCGCTGGCCCAGTTTGGAAAACGGCACTTTGAGATCCGCTTTAGCCTCATTTATCACATACGTGGTCATGCCTGGTGTTCCACTGGTAGGGAACCATCTTTCTACATAATTGATCATTAGACTTATCTTTCCCAGGTCTATTATGGGGAGGAACAGAATTTCTATTTGTACGACTCAACGGCGTCCAATTATCTCTTTGGGTAAGTGTGAATGTTGCCGTGAACCGGACGTTTTTTTTCACACTGTTGTCATAGCCGTCAAGCAATGATGAGCAACAAAGCTTGGCAGCATCATGGATGCTACAAGCTTGGCTCGGCCCAGTACTACAATATGCCCCTTGAATCCGCCCTGACGGGATGTTACGATGATTGGAACTCGCTCGATCATTTCGATCCCACTACGGACATGCGCCGCCTCCTGAGGCACTTCATGTACCTCCGTAGTACCTACAACGCATTGCAGGACGGATTCAACCTTGTACAGCGTGGGAACTGGACTTCCTTCATTGAGCGCCCAGGGTCGAACGGTACGGCAACGGAGATGGGTCTCTGGTCCGTCTCTCGTGCGGGAATTCCAGGCGTGCAGAACCTGACGGGGCAGCATACCGATCAAGTCTGGCTTCTCTACTCCAACCTGAACACCTCGCAATCATGGTCGTACGATTGCAGTGGTCCGCTGTGGATATCCTCGCCCTACATGGGCGGACAGGTGGTGCAGAACTTGCTTGCTCCGTATGAGAATTACACCCTCGTGGACTCGCTATCGTCGTACTACTCCAATGGGACCGCGCCTTACTATGGGTGTCTCCAGTCGGTGTCCATGGACACGTACGGCATCAAGGCGCTGGTGCTCGCCAGTGAGTGGGTCCCTCCTCTCCCTATGCTCACGCGGTTCCTGCCCGGGCACGACGCGCGCATCGAGGTCACGGAGGGCGACGCGAACGCGACGAATGTAGATCTCGTCCTGGAGTTCAACACGGCGATGTCATGCGATGGCGTCACGAGTAGTTTGGTGTTCAATGCGTCGTCCTCGGGGATCAGTGGACAGCCTGTGCTTGATACCACTACGGTGTCGTGCAACACAATCACGAACCCGACGCTCTCGCCCATTACCGGAGTGGCGCTCTCGGCCTGGTCATGGTCTGCCACTTTGAGGAACGTCCCGGATGGGATTTTGGAGATTATCGTTCATAGTCCTGCTGCGCAGAGTGGCGTTACGACTGGGGTGCGTCTGTTTTTGCGTTCCGTTGTCGTCCTTTGCTCATAATGCATGTGTTTTTTTTTGTAGAGCATTGATCATCTATTGCTCCGCAAGGGTCAAGCGAACAACATCATGGTGTTCCCCGACTCTGATTACGACAACGCCGCGTTCGGGTACTCTGACGGGCAATATACATTCACGCACCACGCCTATGGAGCGGATATGTTCAGGTACTCGGGCAACTATGGACAAAGTTGGAGCAACTGGACGAGCTGGGAGAACGTGACGATTATACCTTCCGACATTCTCTCTAACATTGACAATTGGTGGGATGGGCAACATATCATGATGCAATGTGAGTACCCAAAAAGTGCTACTCCTCTTCTCTATTGTTGACGTCACTGTAGACTGGAGTGCCGTCGCGACCACCGCCAGTGTTGTCGTGCATGCTGATATGAACTTCAAACAGCAGCGCCGTGTTCCCCAGTTCATCGCTCGCGGTCCTTTCAACCAGTGGGGTTATGACCAGGGTATCTCCAATTCCATGAACCAAATTGGCGACGGTACTTGGGAGCTCGAGATCATGGCTGCGTGGCCGACGTACGTTCAGCTCAACGTGTTTGGGTACGATAACTATTACTATGGCGATACCGATGGCGATGGTATTATGGACCGGCTGCCACCGAACAGCATAGCGCCCAACTACCTGAACATGTCGGCGCCCCCTTATCCTGCGCTTGCATGGGCTCTAGTCGTCAATGATGCTACAATGTCGTGGTCTCTTGAGCCTCGTGGTCAGGCCTCCGTCGGTGCCATCATGTTTGGGCTGCTCTCCTCTATCTCGCTCGTCACTGGGGTGCTGGCAGTTGCGATTTTCATGTACTCTTTCTACGGCATCCGCCACAACCAGTACGGAGTGAAGACGAACTCGGGCGCAAGCAAGTACTTCCCGATCCTCGGAACGCTGGGCAACAAGTCGACTGCCGATTTCAAGGAGAGCTCTACGCCCATAACAGAGAAGATCTTTGGTGGGCCCAAGATGAACGCGGATATCATAGGATGGCCGGAGGACAAGAACAAGCGGCGCAAGGTCCTCATTGCGACTCTCGAGTACGAGATCATTGACTGGAAGCTCAAAGTCAAGATTGGAGGTCTCGGTGTGATGTCCTCGCTCATGGGCAAGGCAATGACAGACGTTGACATGATCTGGGTCATTCCGAAGGTCAAGGACATTGAGTACCCTGCTGGTGATCCCGCGGAGCCCATCGAGGTCATCATCTTCGGCGAGCCGTACCTCATTGAAGTGGAGACGCACGTGTTGGACAACATCACCTACGTTATCCTCGACAGCCCAGTTTTCCGCGCACAGACCAAATCGGACCCATACCCAGCACGCATGGACGATCTCAGTTCTGCTATCTTCTACTCTACTTGGAACCAGGCTATTGCGACTACCATTCGTAGATTCCCCGTCATCGACATATACCACATTAATGATTACCACGGCGCGCTTGCTCCCATATACCTCTTGCCGAAGGTGATACCTTGCTGTCTTTCGCTGCACAATGCCGAGTTCCAGGGTCTGTGGCCGCTCCGGACGAAGGAAGAAATGAAGGAGGTCTGCTCCGCGTTCAATATCAGCAAGGAGCACTGCACCAAATACGTCCAGTTCGGAAATACGTTCAACCTTCTTCACGCTGCTGCATCCTTTGTCAGCGTGCATCAGAAGAGCGTGGGTGTCGCTGGTGTGTCTGACAAGTACGGGAAGCGCAGCTGGGCACGGTATCCTGCGCTTTGGACCCTCAAACACGTCGATTCGCTGCCTAATCCTGATCCTACGGATATTGCAGCGTTGGATGAGAATCCGGTGGCCATTCGCGATATACAGATCGATGAGGCTGCTGAGGCGCAGCGTCCTGAGATGAAGCGGCAGGCGCAGGAATGGGCGGGCATCAAGCAGGATCCCAGCTCTGATCTATTTGTGTTCGTTGGTCGGTGGTCTAAGCAAAAAGGTGTGGACCTTATCGCGGACATCATGCCATCGCTGTGAGTGTGTTCGGATTTTCGTGAAGATTTGTTTCTTGAATTTTTTTTTTAAATCACAGGATGGAGAAACGTCCTTCTATACAGTTGGTTTGCGTCGGACCCGTTATTGATCTTTATGGTCGGTTTGCAGCGGAGAAGCTTGCGAGATTGATGGAGATGTACCCCGATCGAGTATTCTCTAAGCCAGAGTTCACTGCGCTGCCGCCTTACCTCTTCAGTGGTGCTGACTTTGCTCTGATCCCTTCCCGTGACGAACCGTTCGGTCTGGTCGCTGTCGAATTCGGTAGGAAAGGTGCGCTTGGTGTTGGTAGTCGACTCGGCGGTCTTGGGTTGATGCCGGGATGGGTGAGTGCTCATCCGTCATCGTCTTTGTGTACCATCTGAAGTTATTTCTGCTGATAGTGGTTCCCTGTGGAATCTAACTCAACGGCCCATATGCTGTCTCAGCTTTCGAAGACGATCAAGTTGGCCTTGAAATCTACAGAGGAAGAAAGAGCCATTCTTCGTGCTCGATCGGCTGTTCAGCGTTTCCCCGTCGTCGAGTGGCGCCAGCGTATGGAAGACATGCATCGGAGGAGTATTAATGCCAGCCGAAGGCTTGCTGCATCGAATGCTTGGCGAGAGTCTGACTGTGGAGTTGAACCTACCCAGGCGATGGTAGAAGCCGACGACTGGAACCCTGTCAACCAAGGTCTGCCCGTTCAACCTGACTGGGATGCTCAGAGTGCCGTATCATCACCGAGGTTAATGCCTAGCTCCCCTGGACAGTGGAGCCAGGTTTCGACGCCCAATGAAGAGGGCTTCCTGACAGCCCCACCTCGTTTCGTTCTCAACCGCGACTCTTCGTATACGTCGGATAATTCGGATGAGGATCAATCGCGGCATAGCGTCGCGACTAGCAGTCGGCCAGGGTATAGTGACTTTTTGGAGAAAGCGAACAAGACCATCGCACAGGACCACCGGCATGCGCCAGATCCTTTCCTGACGGTGACGCCTCCTACCAGACCGTTTGGGGCGCACTCTAGAGTGTCCTCGATGGAGTCGATCGGCAGTATCGTGGAAGAAAAGAGCAACTCGCCGTTGAACAAGGCGATTGCAACGGTACGCCTTTCGCATTTGGTGGAGGTTATCGACTGATTCACTTTGTTTTAGTTCACGGATACCGATGGTGGTGTTGCTTCAGAGTTTGTGCAGAAGCTGCAGGCGTTGAATTCGGAGAACTCCAAGGGCGAGCTATCTATTGAGAAGTTCCTCGTCAAGTCCGAGGAGGCATTCTTCGACCGGGTACGACGAGACAAGCTGTCAAGTGCAGCCAGTTACATTTCCTCGCACCGAGAATCTGTCTGGAGCATGCCTGGGACTCTCACCATCAACGAGCTCTCTCGACCGACATGTAAGCGTACCTTTCTAGGGGACGTGAATCGTTACTGATGCCACGCAATACAGCTCCAAGGACTCCTAGCGCTAATCCGTTTGGTCAAGATGAAGAATTTGACAACAACCTTGTGATCATGAACAGAGTCCAAATCGCCATGGCTCGACAGATTGGCAGCTGGCCATTGTATACTATCGTGATCGCCCTCGGTCAGGTAAGACCTTTGTTTCCCATTCCCATTCGTCATCTCATGTTTTGTTCTGCAAGATGCTGGCGGCAAACAGTTACCAGATGACTTTGCTCACTGGTCAGAACTACCAGGACAACCTCCAGCTATACGTCCTTAGTGCTGTATTCCTAGTTGCCTCTTTCGTTTGGTACACGATGTTCCGCTTGAAGCCTTCCGTTTACGTTCTTTCCGCTCCCTGGCTGTTCTACGGCATAGCATTCTTTTTGATCGGCGTCCCCTCTTTGTCGACGAAGCTTCAAGGCACTCATACTATATTGTCGGATCTTGCCACTTGGTCATATGCTGTTGCTTCTGCTGCCGCTTTCATCTTCTTTGGACTGAACTTTGGAGAGGAAGCGGTTCGTCAATTTTTGAGGTCTTCTGTTATGTAGCTGATTTGCCTTCTTTAGGGTGCCGCCACTGAAGTCTGGACTCTGCGTGCCTGCATTGTACAAGGTTCTCAACAGATCTGGGTAGCTGCCCTGTGGTACTGGGGTAGTACGCTGAACTCCGCGCAACCTGGGACTGTTACACCTTGGTGGATCGTCCTTATCTTGTGGCCGCTGTCCATCATGTCGTTTGGGTTTGGATATTTGATGCTGTATGGACTGCCAGGTAAGTCCTATTTGATATCTCCAGCAGAATAATGCCGACTATGAGCCAGAGTACTACCGACAAACTCCCCCGAAAGTCCCCAACTTCCTCAAAACCCTCTTTAGAAGGAAACTCGTTCTTTGGTATGCTTTTTTTTCTGTGCCCGCGGCAAAGTTGATGATGCTGATACTTTATACAAGGTTCCTGGCATCTGAGATATTGCGTGATTATTGGCTCAGCGGAGTGCGTTAGGTTCAGTCCTTTGATGGCATTATGTTCTAACATCATCGCAGCCCTACGGTCGTAACTGGAGTTTCTTGTGGAGCGTTCCGATACCCAAGTGGGCGATCCTGCTTCTTATCATCCTATTTTTCATCGGTGTCTGGGCGCTCATACTCTATATTCTCACCTCCTTGAGCAAGACGCACACTTGGTTGTTGCCCGTGTTCGCTGTTGGTCTCGGTGCTCCAAGGTGGTGCCAGGTATGATCTTGTCCATGTCTTTTAAAGGCACTATCGTCTAACTCGTGTCGCAGACATTGTGGGGCACCTCGTCTCTTGCACTATATATCCCTTGGGCTGGCGCAGGGGGACCATACCTGGGTCTCTCCTTATGGCTTTGGCTCGGTGTTCTGGACGCCGTGCAAGGTGTTGGTTTGGGAATGATTCTCCTCCAGACATTGTCAAGATTACATGTTTGTGCCACGCTCGCTTTCGCTCAGGTCATCGGGTCTATTTGTGTTATGGCCGCCCGCGCAACTGCACCAAACCGTATCGGTCCAGGGAGCGTTTTCCCTGATGTTGGGACATGGGACTTCTCGCAAGGTCTCAGTGGCAGTCCGATGGCCTCAGCTCCATTCTGGATAGCGCTGATATGTCAGATCGTTATTGTACTAGGTTACTTCTGGTTCTACCGCAAAGAGCAACTTGGTAAGTCATTCGTGGAGCGTTTGATTTGGCTTATCACTGACCACTTCCTCAGCTCGACCATAATTCTACTGTTATCGATCAATAAACATACTAGAACATCAAGGACTTGTTTTCATGGATTGTTTAACTCTCTCTTTTGGTGCTACCTATTTCCGGGATTTTTGGACTTTGTACTACGATGCTACACGCTCTTTTATTACGGCCAACTCAACCGAGAACCTCGTTCATACGCTATCAACAGTGCGACATACTCGCACATACAACGGACATCGTATATCTTTATAGATCTGTGTTTTGGTGTTGAAATTAGACAGTTTTGCAACTACATAATACATGACGTTCAATTTCAAAATAGATCATTTGCAAGTTGCATTGCAAGCCCCAAAGATCCCATTTGCATCAGATCACTTTTAAGAAAAAATTCATTGTTAAGGGTCACATTTCACCCATATGCGAAGAAAGTACTGTGGAGGTATCACTAATAACAAAAGGTACAAGGTATAGTAACGATACACGGTGAAATATATACAAATCTACTTTGTTCCAGCGGAGAATTCTAAGACAATGGTCAACAATGTGGACTTTGACTTGGATGCGTCATGCTTACTGGTGACAGACTTGGTCCCCTCAGAAATGGCGTGCTTCGCAAGTTCTCCTGGCAGGATAAGACGCACAGATGTTTGAATCTCGCGCGATGAGATGGTCGACTTCTTGGAGTACGCGGCAAGCTCTAAGAAAACAATGTATTGAGTGTCCGTCACACGACCAGTGAAGCAAACATACTGGATGCCTCAGTAGCGATGCGCTCGAAGATATCGTTGACAAAAGAGTTCAAGATGGCCATGGCCTTGTTTGAGATACCCGTATCCGGGTGGACCTGCTTGAGGACTTCACACAACGAAGTCAATAACCCGGTATACTGGTATCATGCCCTGTTGAACGCACCCTTGTAGATGTATGAGCTGTATGTCTCCTTGCGAACCTTTCGGCGCTTCTTCTTCTCGCCTTCAGCAGGGGCTTGTGGCTTAGCAGCGGTTTTCTTAGCACCCTTGGCCCCAGAGTCAGCCTTAGCAGGTGCCTTGGAGGCGGTGGAAGCAGGAGCCTTGCCAGCGGTGGATGCAGGCTAGAATAAATGCTTGCGTCAACACATATGAACTGCTTGAATGACGAATTGACTCACTTTAGGTGCCATTGCTTGAATTTACAGAATATACAGGTATGTGACTATGAAAACGACAAGTCAGTTTGCATTTACAATGCAATATCGCGAGTGTATACGCACCAGATATGTGATCTGTACAAGTGGCAGCTGAGGGTGGTGGTTAAGGGAAGAGTGTTGATGGGACGCGACTGTGTGTGCTGGGCCTTATGAAGGGTTGAATTCAAGGTCCGATTACCGTAAGGGACACCACGTGATTCAACGATCGCGGTTGTCACGCGTTTGTGAGCACGGACTGTCACACTACGTCTTCATCACCCGCTCAGAAGCGAATGGTAATGTCCGATTTTACTTGCGAATCTCGTCAGGAACAAGCGATCACCATGCTCACAACTGATACAGGCCGCTGAGCACGAAATTTCGCGCCAACAAGACCTGTATTATGCAGATGGCAGTGTAGTCCTTTTAGCCGCCCATGCTGGTCAAACGCATGCTTTCAAGGTCCACAAATCTGTCCTGGGGTCACACTCCAGGGTATTTGCAGATATGTTTGCACTACCCTCAGCCACAGAGCTTGAGATGTACGATGGTGTAGACTCGGTAAATATGCCAGATGATGCAAAGGACCTTGAAGACCTCCTTCGAGCGCTGTACTATCCTGCGTAAGCACTGGTGCTTGTATGGGCCTTGGCTCTCAAGCAACATAATTTTCAGCACGATACTATCCATGCTGGAAAATCGCAACCCTCTTGCTGCGATCAAATACAGGGGCATTTTTCTGCTATCGCAGAAATATTTCGTGCGCGTACTGCAGAAGCTGCTCAGGGCTCGCTTCCGTGCAGACTGGCCGTCGACTCTCCAGGAATGGGATAAGCTCATAGAGCACTACGACAGTCTCTCCGAGTCCACAGTACCGCAGCATGATGCGGCTAGTCAATTCGTCGATAATCGCATGCTGGAACCAGCATCTGCTATACGCCTGGCTCGGGAGGCCAACCTCCCCGAAATATTGCCAGCCGCATTCTATATGCTATCAACCATCAGTCCTTTCATGGATTTTGATTCCCTCCGCAGTGGGTCCCCCCCTACGCTCACGGATTCCGAAGGGAACGTCCTCGTATGGCTACCAGGAGAACGCACCGCACGATGGGGGCTTTTAGCACCATCGGATATGATGTGCCTGATGCGAGGCAAGCATTATCTGACCGAATTCGCTCAGAAAATCGATCAGGAAGTAGGACGATGTTTATGTGACACCAATCACTGTGTTCAATCCACAAACAGGAGAAAATTGTTGAAAGGACCTACTCAAGATCTTCTACGGGTCCTGAATGAAATTGCCTCGACAGTGACACCTGCTCACTATTCCTGCCATGAGGCCATGCACATACTGGCGTCGCGGTGCATGGAAGCACGGTCTCGTTTGTGGGAGAACTTTTGTTATTATTTCGGTTTACCAGACATAGACGACGATCAGAATGATGATGATTCTGATGATGTTGCACTTGGGGATCCAGAGGGCGCGGAATTTAGGAACGAGTAAGGGGATAGATTTGTGCAATGATGTACTACCCGATTGTTTTACTCGTTGTATACATACAACTACATATACCAAACTACTTTATGCGACTAGGACCATGCAGAAGTCTACTGGTAAGGAACACAGTTCCTAAACTCGGATGACTTCCTCTAGAATGGAGGAACTAAGTATCTGAACTAGTTTAGGCCTACAGTGCAAAAGGACGACAGTGAACTTCTAAGTATATATGATCTGCCCAGGGTAGACTAGTTTACGGCCGATCACAGGTCGAGTTCAAGCGATAACAGCAGCTGGATCCAAGAATTGTTGACTTATGATTCAACGAAAATGGTGATATATCATAATCAGTTAGTACTACGTAGATGTTGCTACAGTCAATGGTAAGGTACAACAAGATGGGAATCGTTGAAACGATCATACACCCGCACGACGTGCTTTCCCTTCAGCGTCAAGTACAGTGAACGCGGGCTCGTAATATGGATACGGGGATAGAAAAGTGCCAAGTTGGTGAAGGACATCTACCTGGAATTCCTGGAAGGGAACCTGCTCGCCGTCAACCACCAGCGTTCCCTTGGGAGCTAGTGGCCTTGCACGGTAAGCCGACGCTTTGAAGTATCGGTTCTGCCATCTCCGGTCAGTCATGTACACGAACGACAGAATTAGGGATTTACAGAGTTCATCCAGTACACCCGGCCTTCGTCTGCGCCGTCCATGGCTCGCAAGAGGTTCCTCCGACTCACCTTCAAATAGACCGTTAAATCCCTGAAACGCACGAACCACGTCCTACTTACCGTCTCTTGTATAGCAATGTCAATGAGGCCATCATCTGCTAGAGACACAGGAAACTGCATTAAAGACCTAGTCAAGCAAGCTCATGAACTAATTAGTCCATTTAAGAGAGTATACTGCAACATACTGACTGACGAACGGCCCCTGACCAGCGAACATCCAAAGGATAGGTTTGTCAAATCGGGTCCATTCCTCGTGTGAGGATCCTGGACTATCTATTTTCTTGCCGTCGCTGAGCGGTGAACTAGGGGGGATAGAGGGACTAGGTAATAACCCTGCTCGACGTGCGTAAAGAGCGTCCATCATGTGAGATTTATCTTGATCAACAACCTTCAGTGATAGTTCGACTGGACATGGTTTGCGGGTAATGACTGAGGAATGGGAATTCGAGTCAGGGTGGCAGGTTAAAGGGAAGTGAAGCAATGACTAACTTCCACGGAGGTAGCCGACGAGGAATCGCGTGTCACCCATCCATCGCAGATGCTCAGTCTCAATATCTAAGTCCGCCATAAGTCCAATGGTTTGTGACATGAATGATATCCGGTGTAGATTTGCTTGGGTAAACGAAAAGAGATCAACTTTCAATGGTTGTCCTAGTTCCAGTAGTCAGTGAGCCTGACTTTCAGAATGACCGATAAGATACACACCTTTAAGAACATTCAGAGCTGCCGCACATACGTCGAGCCCGTCCTGCAGACCCAACAGATTGAGGGACATTGCGTTAGCGGAGCCAGTCGGGATAGGTGCTATTGGTATACAAAATGCCTTATCGCGATGTTGGTGTTGATATATTCCGTTTAGGACCTCATGTATCAAGCCGTCGCCAGAAACCACCACTAGGGCGTCATATTCCAGTTTCATTTCACGAGCAAGCTCAAGAGCATGACCAGAATGAGTAGTGTCTGTAAACATCTGTGAGTAGAAAGCCAAAACACCATGAAATGTGACGTGCATGTTACATCCAGTGTACACCCAGCCGCAAGGAATATGGGTTCCACTTTACTGACATATATTGTTCTTGCCTTTCCCTGAGAAGCACCGTCATGAAAGCATACCGAATGAAAATCGTGTAGAGCTTACCTGACCGCCATAAGGATTAACAAACACCTTCAGATTCTTGGAAGGGTTTGCGCCTAATAAAGTAAGGTCAGAATAAATCAGGGGCCATGAGACGCGACAAACCCTGGTACGCAGCCAGCAATAGGGCCTGACACCACTCCTTTGCACGGGTTCTATCCTCCTCCTTAACTGTGCCACGTGCCGTCGCAAGCGCTAAACTGGTCTTTTTGCTGGAGCGCGCCAAATACTGCACTTCAACGGCGCCAGATGCAAATGTTGCGGAGATGACACTGCGAAGGGGAACTCCCGCGTGTTGAACGTCATTAAAATAGTTGAATATACCGGTGTAGCAAGTTATAGTGTGAGCATTATGCTTCGTGGGTTCAACGAAGAATGACGTTTCGGTAAAGCGAAGCGAGACGGAGACCCCGCGAGTGTCAATGAAGATTTGGGGCATGGAATAGGAGGCGACAATGAGTTGTCTGATCTCGTCTATGCCCTGCACAGTCACCGTACAGTAAGATACGATTAGCGAGCTTCGCGTTGTGCTGCGGACGCGAAACAGTAGAAAACAGTTCTAGTGTAAGTACTGTGTGACTTCCGATATCCGCGGCAGAATTCAGTTATTTCGATGCCGATCGCGGACATTAAATCATGATGGCTCCAATATTATTATGCATCACCACTTCCAAACTTGGTCACTACAAGAGTGACTCACGAGTCTAACGGCTGGAATGTCCCCCAACGACGGTACAGTGTGGGTATTGATTGACCTTATTGTAGACAATACTCAGGTCACTCGCCCAAGGCGTGCACTGGAATCGTTGAATGAGTCCCCTTGCCACTTCGGCGCTCGATTCATGGGGATGATAAGCTGCCGCTTGCAGCTAAGTGACGTGTATGGCTATAGTATTTATCATATACTGATGCACATTCCATGCGACTTCACTTTAATCTCGTCACAGACTCAGGTGACTTACTGAACATGGAACACTGGCAGGGACTCCGGACACTAGTCGTCGTCCATGAAAAGTATTAATACGCTGACCTGTGTTAATCATGTTCAGGTGACCTGCAATGAGCATGTGTGCATCGCGGAGAATGCCTGGTCACTTGGAGTCCTTGCTAACAAGAACTTCGTTGTTCAGACATGGACCAGTTCATTGTCTCGTTCCTCAATCGTATTGAGTCACAGCCTGCCCGAGAGCGCAATGGCGGACTTCTCGACGCTTTCGGGGTTAGGTGAGCTTGAATGGTTGCTTCCAAGTCGTACATTGACTGAATCTTATTCAGGAATTTACATCAAAAGATTTACTAGTCGGCTCTGCTGCAGCCGCCGGAAGGAAAACACCATACGCTTATGTCGCAGCCAATCTCACACTCAGCATGTGCACATGTCCAATCGTTGAGCTGTTCGGACCTCCCGTTCCTGGGACAGGGGAACCGGGCTTTGGACTAGGCGCTGCGAGCTCCGGCTTCAATATGCCCCCTCCGCCCCCCGAAATCCCATCTGGATGCGTCGACATTCGTCGACGAGCTGCGATGATAAGCCAGTTGGGGTCAAGTGTTTCTTTCTATACTCCTCATTATTTATTCTTTAGGCTCGCCTACTTGAGTTACCACATTCTTCCCGTGTGAAAGCAATTCTCCAGTCCTATCCGTCTCTATATTGTATGATCCGATTGCAAACGCTTGCGCATACTTAGACCGAATGTATGGCATCCTCTCCGGCGACAATATTTGTTACCGCCCGCCTTATCATGGCTCATGATGAGCTGATGCGCGATAGCATTAATGTCAAGGAGGGTGCTGCACCCACTAAACATTACTATAACCAAGATGTCAGTCTACTTTGAGAACTGGTAACCAGGTTGAAGGGAAGATGATTGTGGTGGTAAAGACCTCATTCAGTACATTATAAAAAATTGATGCCGTTATACTGCAGCACTAATGTCAAGCTTTTTTTTTATGCTAATACCTTGTAGAGCATTCTGAAGACAAGTAGTAAAATTGAAACATCCAGCCATGTGGCTGCGTTAAGAAGGAACGACTATCTTCATTCTATAAGGGTCTGCCTACGGGAGACTATGGCTGCGTAGTCTTATCGGTCAACTCTTCACTCCCTACCACCTTATTCTCTGACAATCAAC
>PVYE01000605.1:0-17741 GCA_002995055.1 Rhizopogon rudus | reverse complement strand
GCAGTAGTAGTCTCCATCGGAGCAATTTGTTCTGCTGTACATTCTAGATGGTCGCCTTTTTCAAGGCGACTGAGCGTCTCTTGGCATCGGGAATTGATTGAGCATGTGTAAATTGTTGAAAAACCGGGGGTTCACCTGTGCAATCAGTCAGACCATTGTATCACTTTGCTGTGCAAATTGTTAAGTACAACTGATCGTATAGCCTTCCATAACCTTCCTGGTGCTGCAGCTCCTGAGGCGTGAAGACGTGGTTAGATATGTTGCAATCGCTGGCACGACAGGCAGTGACGTCGACTCCCATCAGCGCTAGCACCGACTCAGACCTTTAAGTACCAGTGCTTGTTGCTAGGTAGATGACTTTGCTTCGACTTGTCAGCATCAAGCAAATAAACTTACATGAGTCGCATCCGTGGAGATTGTCAGATTGACTCATGCTGTAATTCGGTATATCCTGAACTAAAGACATTTCACCGACTTGATGGGACTTGGTGATGCGAAGATATATGCGGAACATGCGCGTCCGTCTCAAGCGGAAGTTAATCATGAGTTGTGCCCATCGACTCTTGCGGCCACCTCCTATCACGACGTATGTTGCGGACATGATTTCGATCTGCGTAAGCAAGGTCTCGTTGCGCTATTGAGCAGACAATCACTGCTCGGCAGTATCAGTCACAGAGTATCGCTGTCATGCGTATATTGATGCAGCATTTCGCATTTCCCTAGTATCGGTCCTCAATTTGCCGAAAAGTAAGCTTGGGGTGATAAGATTTGCAGCCTTCCTCCAAGCATGTGTCAATCTACTATACTTCGCCTTTTGAATGGTCTCTTTGTTATGCTCGTGCGTCGGGCACAGCAACGTTCCTGATCTATTATATTGCAATTTGGCAGGAGCTATGGGTCACAAGATAAGCAGGTGGTTCATCTAAGTACCCCGACGCACGCGGGAGGTTCGACGACAGGGCACTGGGGTTCGAGTTCCCACAGCGCACGACCAAGATGTAGATAGTTACAGTTACACCGAATCATCCAAGGATCTGGGTCTTCGTCTTTTTCTTCTTCTTCGTGTTATTATTAAATGAACGCCATGAATCAACGCGGGTTTCACGAGTCTCTATGGGCAGTATCGGATGTGAATCTTGAAGGCGGTTGTGAACGAAAAGATATACGACACACCTTCCCATGATTTATCCTCCTCAGCTTTACGCTTCTTTGAAGCAACTTCTTCCTCTTTCTTCCGTGCTTCCAGTCCCTCGTTCGCAAGGTTCATCTTAATCGCTCTGTCGCAAATTTAAGTCATTAGGACTGTAGTGAAGCTTAACAAGAAAAGTGACTCACTTCCTCCGCCTAACCTCTTCCTCAATTAATAAATCCTTGGCCTTCGCACGCAGTTGTAGCTTGAATGGTGGGACGAGTGTTCGAAGTTTCGGATCATCATCCTGCGTGCTTGTGGAGAAACCGTGACTGCGGAGGAGCTGTAGACGCGCCTCTGCAATTGTGGCGTCAAGGGCTTCGCGCTTGGCAGAGTCAGATAGCTCAGATTCAGCCTGCGTCAAGAGTGAGAATACAGATCGCGGAAATATACCCAGAGAAATGAGTGATGTGCGAAGAAATTTAATATTCCAATCAAGGCGCCGTTATAGGTGAGGTGGGCATTTTGACATGGAAGATGGGACAGGAATGAACGTAGTAGTAAGGTAAGGAGTCATGAACGGAAATGTGGGAAGGGTAACATCAGAGGGTAAAAAGCGCACCTTCTTGAGAAGGTCGAATGCATCTGGAGCACGAGCGTGGGGGGTCTTGTCAGGATGAATGACTGGTTACGGAACAACGTACGCATGCACACAATCGACAGGATAAGAAGCGAAGCCAAGGTCAATCAGAATCACCGAACGGACAAACATGGGTACAAAGGCGCAAATCCGTCAGCCAAGTTCGAGGAAGTAGAGAGCAGGTGAAGCGAGATCGCTCACAGAGAGACAACTGTCGGTATCTGCGCTTGATACCCTCAGGCTTTGTAGTGTCGTCTATGTCGAGAATATCATATGGACTGTGTCACCATGCTAAGTTCAAGAAGGACTGAAAGCAAGAAGTAGCCACGCACTTGAGCTTAAACGCCTTGAGAATTCGCTCGACCTCGATTTCACGTTGAAATGCAGATGCTTCCCGAGAAAGTAACTGCTCTATATCAATATCTGTTGTTGAAGCGGGTGTCTTAGAGCTAGATGGCGTTGATGTTCCTGTAGACATTTGGTCGTTGTCGTCGTCGTTCGCAGTGGACGCTGGACGTTGTTCCGAAGTCACGTGCTTGGTCGATTGTCATTGGAAGCGGAAATTGTCTTGGACTCTGCTCGCCATCTTCACTCGGACGTTGACGGTGATGTCCTTCAAGCTGCTTGCGCCTCTCTTGAAGGCAGGCGGTGCGCCTCGGCTGGTGAGCATGCTGTGAACCTTTACTTTCGTTACACCCAATGTTCCACAGACTGCCCGTTACCGCCTCGACGCGTTTCCCCGATGCCATTTATTGTGCCGCTCAATGCACTCTATCGGCGGCACTCCTTTTGCGACCCATATCAAAAATACATGCTCGCGGTCGCCATTCCACTCGACGCTTTCGCGAGTGATGACCACGAATTCACGTCCCACGACGCCTTTGAACGGCAGTTCACGTCCTCCACCATATGCATCCCGACAGTCAGTATATGCCGCCCGGAACCGCACTCTGCTCATGTACTCCTCTGCCGTCGTACGATTCCCCCGCATTATTTATCACATTTTAATTGAATCTCGCGCCGACAGATTGTATTCGCAGTAGGGGTAACTTACGCTGCAGTTCCCCTCTATCGGATGTTCTGCGCAGCCACTGGCTTCGCCGGTACGCCGAACGTGGGTACAGGCCGGTTCGAACCTACGCGCTTGGTCCCTGTCGAAGGGGCACGCCGTATTAAGGTCCACTTCAATGCTGACCGTGCAGAAGCGCTGCCATGGACTTTTACCCCGCAGCAGAAATTCGTGACGGTACTTCCTGGAGAGACTAGCCTTGCTTTTTACAAGGCAAGGAATGAGAGTCCCAAGGACATAATCGGAATCGCGACGTACAATGTTACACCTGATCGAGTGGGTACTGCCTAGACATCCGAACTCAGCCATTGATGGTTGATGGTGTAGATCGCGCCATACTTTTCGAAAGTAGAGTGTTTCTGCTTTGAAGAGCAGAAATTGCTGGCAGGAGAGGAAGTCGATATGCCACTCCTCTTTTTCATAGATAAGGACATTCTCGATGATCCTGCATGTAGAGGCATTGATGATGTCGTTCTCTCATACACGTTCTTCAGGTACGTTTCTCTTAGTTGCTTCTTGAACTTCCCGCCCTTAAACATTGGTTATACCTGGGTGCACAGAGCGCGTCGTAACGCTCAAGGTCATCTTGAGCCAGACGCAAGCGACAAGGACGTTCAGAAATCGCTCGGTTTCGGGGATTACGAGATGGCACCACGTGCAGAAATCCGCAATGCGCAGCCAGGAAAGAGCTCATGAGGCTTATTTTTGTGATATGCTATGTCCTGCTGTGCTCGGCGCAAGTCGCCCTCGCATTCCTTTGTGCGTCTGACCTATTACTCATCAGTGGTAAGTTGCAGCGCATGCACATCTCACTGGATTGAGACTGCCCCTCAAAAGATAAATACCTACTAGTATTTCGGGTATAGAGCCACACATCGCAATGGAATTAGAATTGGTTTCAGAACTCCTTCATCTGAGTAACACGTGAAGTTACTAGATGTTTGTGAGCTCCCGTTTCTCAATGCTCGCACCCGACTTTCAACATGGAGACAAATACAAGACACAGTGCCAGCACCGTGACCTGTACTTGTCTACAAGTGTGCTTCTGAATATGAGTGGCAGAGCGCTACTTGTTAGTCATATACAGTACTATGCAAGTGTGGGAGGAACTTTGGTGCCGGAGTAATTACTTGGTAGACGTCAGCGCCCAATTTGTTACCGTCTTTACTCTATTATTATCCAGCACACTCGTCACGTCTCCAGTAGTCTACATGAACGGCGCCAGCAGAGCACTCAGGACTACTGTTTTTCGTGCGAACGCGCGCTCGTGCTCCAATCCTTCCACTGTCGCATCTGCGTCAGGACATTATAATCGTTGGTTCCTCTTTGCCCGTCCTTTCTCAGCCTCTGTAGACGCAGAGCCTTCAGAGGCACCGAAGCACAAACCAAAAGCCAGCACACCGCTTCGCCGCTCTGCATCTGCATCAATACCCATTCGCTCTAACCCGACACCAACTAGAGGTTCTATCAAGCCTGTGCTCACTCTAGCAACAGCAGAACGCTACCTATTGTCCAGAATACGCTCCCGTCTTCCTGATGCTCAAATGCTCCATGATGCCTGGTGGGTTCCAAGCTGGGGTGACGGAGGAGAAGTTTTCGTGTTTTCGAATGGAAGCTTGGTGTGCTGGGGTCTTGGAGAGGTAGAAGCGCAACGTTTTGCACGAGAAGTCCTTGCCCCTAGTGAAATTGGCCGGTTAAAAGATCCAGAGACAGAGGAACTGGAATTTGTGACAGACCCGACGGAGTGGGTACTCAGTCAAAAGCTCACAAGTTGCATGCACTAACCGAAACTTCCCTCATCCCTGCAGAAAAACTCGAATACAAGGAGATTTAATTATACTCGGGCGAGTAGCGCCGCTCGAGTACTCTGGAAATACCCCCGCCGTCTTACCAGTTTCCCCTGCGCTTCCCGCAGATACCCTTCTAGCACGATATGCATTTTCCCAAGCACTATCACGTTCCACAGCGCTCTCAGTTCTTGAAGAGTCACTTGAAGACTATCTCTCCTCCGTGGCACTCCTCCCGCACTCCCTCGAGAAAACCGGAAAGCCTGGTCTGAGCAGAGAAGTTCTCATCAAGAAGCTTGGAGCACTCATGAAGTTCCGCCAGGGCCTTAATCTTAACAGAGAGAACTTCTCTGATACTCCAGACTTGTACTGGACTGAACCTGAATTAGAAGGTTGGGTGTTCTTATCAGTTAGAGGTGTCTACGTTGATCCTAACATGAGTTTTTTTAAACAAGGTTTCTTCAAATCGATGACAGTCGCTCTCGAGGTGAAGGCTAGGACTAATGCAGTCAACGAGAAAATTACTTATGCCACAGAGGTGATAATATTTTTCAAGGTAGAAAAATCATCAACTAACCACCCTCACTCAGGTGCAATCGACTCTTCGTCAGCTACTCACGGAAGTACGTTATCTGATTACCGAATTTTTGCGCAGATATTGACTTTTTGTAGTCATCCACTCATCGGATGGAACTTGTTATCATCGCCCTCATTGCTGTGGAAGTTGTCATCGTACGTGCCTTGTCTTGGTTATTCCGCACTCTGCGTCCATCTTATGTTATATCAGGCTCTGATACGGGATGGCCCTGAGCTTTGGCAAATGGCCTTCGGCTCTCCTGAAGATCAGAAACCAGCGCCTCATTCATGAGCAGGCGACGAGGGTTCTTAACGTTCCTCACTTAACATCAGGGGGTTTCACAATTTGTGGGTGTTGTTTTGATTTCAGACATCATTCATGATAATCAGTTAGGCATAGAGCTATATTCGTATTTACATTACTCCGCACTCAGAATCTTACATCTATCAAAGTCACTATTCTCCACTCAATCTACGCCTTCAAAACGTGACCCGCAAACTACTTGGGGGGGCGGTTAAAATTGCGAGCGCAGAAGCCACCTACTCCTTGTTACTCGCGCGAATCAATCTCTCTGCGTTAGCAGAGCGCGGCTCAGTGGAGCATGCAAAAGGTTTCGGACGACTATCCAGGTAATCAACGTTGCGCGGAATGTTTGATCGGAAGTCACTTACATCGCCAACCCCGACGTGAAATCGGAATTCACGTTAATTTCACATCCAGTTGAGTCCTTCCCTTTCCCGATTCGCGACGTCGCCAAGATGGAGGCAATAAAGATCCAAACGCTTTGATCTGCGAGGTGCTTTCCGGGACACTGTCGTCTGTTAGAGAAGTATCAGCATTGAGTAGTAAACGCTGGGCGCGTCGTACAGTCCGAAACCAAAGGTGGGCGGTGCAGTGCCTTGAAGGAGTTCTCCGGTGGGTGATAGATGGCGCTCCGGTTTGAAACTGGTTGGATCCGGGAAGCGTGTTTCATTGTGTGCCATCGCCCTTTGACCAGTCATTCCACCGTCTGACAACCAAGAACTTGAATCGAACTTACCAAATATTTGTAAGAACTATAGCTCCTATAGACAAGGGTATGATGCAGTTGTTTGGTGCTACAAGTTGTATCCGCACCTTTTGGGATGTAGTATCCATTGTAAACATCACTGGTACTTGTGACACGTGGGTGAGCTAATGTATCGCATGAGCACTTGAAAGCACGATTTGGTCTTAACTCACGGATGGGAACTGTCGGTCGCCACCTACGAGTCTCGAGGTACACTGCCTCAATATAGGGAAGCTTTTCTCGATCGCTGAAATCAGGGAGACGACCATCGCCAACCACCCTATCAAGCTCTTCTTGAGCCTGGAAAATGAAGGTTTCAGTCTGAGGGCTGAAAGGCGAATATTGATCAAACCTTGATCTGGACCTCTGGATGAAGGACCATGGCAAGGAAAAAGACTTGCATGACGGAGTCGGTCTGAGGAGACACATGTATTGTTCACTGAGTATCCAGAATGAGTTACACTTACAGTTTCTGCACCACCTTCGCGACACATTCCTCATGAGCCTATCCGAGTCTCGCCGTAACTGCAGAAAACGCACCTGTGAATACAGTGGCAGCAACTCCCTTGACTGTCTCTTCGTATTCACTAGTGCTCATGTTGTCCTTGTCCGTATATTTGCCCAAAAGCTCCCTGATGAGAGACTGTCGTGTCGTCCCGCCAGCCTGGGCTTAAAGCATGAGAAATGAACATCTATGATTCAAAAAGAACATTACCATTTCCTCTTTCACATACAGTGCGGGATTGTCAAGGACTTCACGAGCGACACTCCGGGACTCTCTAGCTAGGCGGTTGAATGTCCCCCCAGGAAACCATGACGGGATATATTGTACTAGGCAAGATGAAGTTACTGAAGTGATTCCTCTTTGATCAATCACTCACGAAATGGCATCGCTTCGAGCAACACAACCCGGCCAAATGTGACTCCCTGCAGAAACAACTCCAGGAAGTATTCAACCTTGGTCACGAACTGATCCTCGACTGACGTGACATCGTAACCGTATGCGACAGCCATGACGGTCGCGGCTGATAACCTGTGCATGAATGGTTATTCGGGTTGAATGGGGATTATCCAGCTTACATACATTCTTGTATGCAAAGCAAACTGTGCTGGGGAACCGATGAGGTTCTGCAGAAACTGGTGAACCTTTTGAAGCTGCATGGGCTGGTATTTGCAAGCGGCTTCCTTCTTGAGCCCTGCATGGAGCATCTTCCGGTCTGTGACCGGTGAATTCAAAAGGCAGGTCATCGCAAAATATAGACGAACGTTGGCGCCACCGGTCCCCATAGGGCAACGACCCGGTGTTAAAATCTATTCCATATCTATGGGTGGTTGGAGTTATTGAGGAACAGCACAGGGGTAAATTTCAACATACAGCTCCATTGTGGAGACAAATGGTTTGTCGGCATACATTGTAGAACGCTGTTCCATGAGAGTGTGCGCAACCTCCTCAGAATTGATAATGATAAATTCACGTCCGAGGATAGTTGAATACATAAGATCGCCTTAGCACCGTGCATCATTAAGTCGCATATTACACCACTCAACTGCAACGTACCGTATTTCTTCGCCCAGTCGCTATACGACAGCCAAGGTGCGGAAACATTGACATCGAGCATATTTCCGAGGATCGGTAGACCCTTCGGCCCTGGAGGGAGTGGCAAGCCCCCCCGGAGCCTACGTTGCCTCCAATCACGAATGGAAATGTACAGCAGTGATACAACTGTAAAACATATCAGGAGCCCCGGCACTGTAAGCATTCTTGAAGAGTTGGGAATAAAGCTCTGAGACACAACACTACAACTTCGTGTCAGTTATAAAGCTGGAGGATCATCATATGAAACATTCCATGTGGTCCATCGTGCCCTATTACTCTTGAATTCGCGATATTGAGAAGCTTAAGGTTACCATACTTGGATTTTTAGCTTAGGTGTCGAATAGGTGACGCGATTCATTATGGATGGCCCTAAAGAAATTCAAAATTACTCACGGAAAGCATGCCAGACCCAAACGCCGAGTTAGATACACTGCGCTAAACAACGAGGTCGTGGCACCGAAATGTCTCAGTCTCCACGAAGAAGAAAAGTCGCCATTCCTTCTAGAGGTTTGTTGCGCCGCGAAGGCCTTCAAGTTGGAACTTGGAAGGGCCAAACTGGTTCCAAATCCGATTAGGAATTTCGGAGCTTTTGGTGGACTGCATAATTGTCCCCGATTATTATGGCATTTGGAAGCAACGTTTACATCGCTCTTGGACACCCGGGTTACATAACCGACAAGACCCGGAAGTGACGAGATTCACAACAAGGTGCGTCGGCGCACAGAGACGCGTCCTCGTAGGAACATGTAGTTTACTACATCGCTCTGGGACATGCAGAGGTATCGGGCCGTATCACGTGACAGACAAGACGAGATTCACAACAAGGTGCGTCCTGCGCACGGATTTCATAGCGGAAGGGGTCGCGCAACATGTAATTTACCGCCCCGTGCAAGGGATAATTTTTTTCGGCCGCAAATCGAGCCTCCGCAAAGGCAATGACGGCACAATGGACTACAAACTAACGACATTTCGTACCTATCGACACTGTCAAGCGCTGATTTCCGGCGAAACCCGCACGCCCCATGGAAGAATCACGACTTTTCCTCTGCATGGGACACGCGATTTTGGCTGGGAGCTTTGGTAGGTAGTGTGTCTCAGAGCGAAAGTCGATTTTGTCGCGTTCATGGGACACCCGGCCGTTTTTGGCATTCCTATTATTTTTTCTTACTTAGTCGAGGCGTTATAGCATTTATCTCATCCACGATATATTGCCGCGCGCTCTGTACTACGTGCCCACATCGTTTGCCCATCAGCCTCCGAATTACGCTGCTCACGACGACCGTGCGCTCCCTGGAGTCATGGCATACCCGCGTGTCCCACGACAGGAAAAACATTGTGATTGCATTTCAATGATATTTCGACTGATTTTAACGGCATTTGGTGTCATTTATAGTATTATAATTCAGCAGTCAGTATTTCGAGCATTGTAATAGATTATAATAGATTACATAAAATGCCCTAAAAAAGTTCCGACAATTTTTAATGCTAGTAGACTTACGGCAGTGACCAGTCTGTAACATAGTCTGTTTCACTATGGTGCTTGAATCTTGATGCTTGAACGAACAGTAAGTAGAATACAAAGAGGGTTCCACTTAGAATATTAATGATTCCTAACATGGCTGTGTACTTATCCAGGAAGAGCCTAGGAGCCTTCCCCATCGGGTCGACGTACATTCCCTCTCACGTCAGAGTGAATCAGTTTATCAAACGCGGATATCCCACTATTGACAAGAATGATACTAGTCACTGTTATACAATATGAACGTTTCCTCCGCTCACGTACCCACGGAATATTGCGAGAGCATCTTCAGTCAGCTTGGATATTTGACAATCACGCATGCCTGTCGGCAATATACGCAAAGTCCTTGACGTCAAGTGCAAAACTGCTGCATTCTGAGTCCGCAGTGACAAAATAAGAGCGCAATAAAACGACACCACCAAAATATTAGTACTCCAACTCATCGTCTCTTCGTGGGTGGCTGGCCCATAAAGTCCTCGGCCGCCTTCCTCTTCGAACCGAAGCCGAACGCCACCTTCGTCCGCTCCGATGGCACAGGAGTGCCTGTTTGTGTTGGCGTATCTGCAGCGGACGATATACGGGAAAAGCCTGGTTTCATAGCTGGGGGTGAGATCGACCCATTAGCGGGCATAATGGACGAAAAGCCTGATGGGGCAGGACTTTGTGAATTGACGTATGACTGCAGCTGCGGCGCCGGCAGCGTCATGAAACCAGTGGAATCGAGCGATTGAGCACCCCCGCCCTTCCCTGAGTCCTTCTTCTTGCTCTTTGTCTTCTCAGTCTTGCCTTTTGACAGCGGTTGAGGATCTAAGAACTCTGACGCTTGAGGGACAGCACTATAGAATGAAATCAGCCATGGCAGCAAGGGGATAGATAGAGGAAGAACTTACCCTCTATTACCAACAGACAGGACGAAGTGAGCCTGGCCAGTTTTCTCCTGGCGGATCTGGAAGGCACGATTCATGCTGAGAGGAGTATCACCACTTGCCATAGCTGCCTGCTTCTTCTCCTCCGCAATCTTCTTAAGTCTTTTCTCTGTCTTCATCTTCCCGGAGCCCTTGCCATGAAATTTGTGGGATAATGCTTTCCATGCTTCCTTCGGGGTGAGCGAACGACCATACTCATCGTAATAAACAATGTTGACGTCAGGCTTGTAGTTCTTGAACAAGTCCAGTTGCGCGCGAGCCTCCTGTTGTTCTCGAAGTCGGTTCTCGTATTCCCGAGTCGCTTGGTCCTTGTTACCACCGCGGGACTGTACGCGCTCCAATTCGCGCTGTGCTTGTCGACGACGATACTCGGCGAGCCATAAATCCCTTTGCAACTGAACCACCTCTCGCTCACTCTGATCTGCAGATGGCGGTGCCAATACGCCCTGCTGCCGAAGAAGTTGAAGGGTGGCCGCCATACCAGAGCCGAACGTCTTTTCCCCTAACGTTCCGACTTCAGCATCCTGGTCGCCTGCAGCATTCTTCTCCTCTGCTTCGGTGACCTTAATAGCCTCTTCTATGGCATTTAGCATCTCCTCATCGATGTCGTCCTCTTCTTTAACGACGACCTCACCGGCTTCGATTTCGTCGAGGACCTCATCACCTGCAGCTGCCGAGCCATCACGAATGGGCGATAACTGTCTTGTCCGGGTGGACTCTACTGCCTCTGCAGGCTCCACCTTGACCGCAGCCGGGTTGTACGATATAGCCCGAACAAATTCTGAGGTATCATCAAAAGTCAAACCGTTGGCATCACCGTCTTCTGTGTCATCTATCTTCATGATGTCATCCGCCTGATTTGATTGCTCTCGGTTGCGCTCCTCTGCGACTGAGAGAAAGATAATCACTACAAGGTCTCGGAGGCAATGCAGCAGCTCACCTTTACGGGCAATCTCTTCTGGAGAAAGTTTCTTGGGTTTGTGAAGTTTCGCTCTTCGGGATCGAGCAAGGGCAGCTTGTAGCTCATCGTCATCGACAAAGTTGGCGTCTAACTCACGTGGCCTAGGCACAATCGGCTCCTGATCAACTTCTATGGCATTCTCGTCAACCTCAATGGGGGCACGGCGTGATGAACGTTTCTTTTTCGTCTAATGAGTGTCAATAACAGGTCAGATCAACCATGGGTCTAAAGCGAAGCGTAGTGGTGCTTACCTTTGGTTTCTTGAAACCCGCATCTCCCTCTTGTAGGTAATCGTATGTTTCCAAATTTTCTAGAAGTAGCGGAGATTGGTAGAAGGTTCGAGGGATAGCGAAGAAAGGACTTACTGGCGTAATCTATTGACAGTAGAGATTTGTTTACGGTCGCTAGTTCTTGTTTCGCCTGAGCACCGTTGATTTTGGTGGACGTAACAGAGCTGCCTAAACGGAAATCCTAAATACAGTGTTAGTTGTGGACTCATGTTGTGGATAAGACACGCACGGTTTCGCGAGCACCTTCAATATCCTCATCATATTTCGCCAGAATTGATCTCTTCATTCCAGCCTTGCCATCCGTAAATTCTTCGTCGTCGTAACCAGTGTAATCCCGTTTTTTGACCTTCAGCTCGTTATTTTTTCGGGTGCGTTCATCTTCGGCCATCTCAACATTCTGAAGTTCGTCCTCTGTATAAAAATTACACAGGTGTATTATAGTAAGCCTCCAAATGAACGCACCTTCATTGTCAAGAATACGGCTGTCTTTCAGAGTAAGAATGCGGGCATCGCCTTCTCCGAGGTCTTCAAAGTCGTGGCTGACTTTGAGACCAACCAAGTCCTCTGCAGATAGACCATCAGACCAGTTGCTCCAGATTGTGAGGGACACGTACTTTCTGTGTACTCGTCACCCTGGAAAACTTTGTCCAAGTTGTCCAGTTCCTGCTGCCTTTTCTTCGCCAGCTCCTTATCACGCTTCTTAGCCTTCTTGATCCACTTCAGGGTATCTTCTGCATCACCGTCGGGGTCACCAAGCGTTGTACCCTTGAGAGAGGCGTGGAGCTCTCGTCTGTTCCTCACCCTGTAGTTGCGGAAAACATTAGCAACAACCAAGTGACGTAGACCGTAGAGCCAGGAGATGATACTCACTTCGCTATGCGGTCAAATATCTTCCTGGAAGAAGAAAAACGTTAATCAGAACGAGTCGTATACTCTGCAACGAACCATATAAATACTTTGATTCTCTCTCTTTCGCCTCGCGCTCGCGCTGCTTGGCATAGTTATCCTCCGCTTGCTTCTCTTTGTCGTCGGTTGGTGCGGAGTCATCTGTAAGAGGCTTGAGACCGAGAGAAATACGAATCTTGTTGGTCTCCTCGAGACTAATGCTTTCCTCCATCGACATTGTGGCTGAGAATGACGAGCAAAGGACTGACGACTGACTGAAGAGTAAGTACACAGGTGACTGAGCGCTGCCTTAGTCTTAGTAATCCTTATGTAAGTCGACTATAAAAGGTTTGTGGTACTCAGGTAAGTAGGGATCCCAGGTCCCACTGGCAGGTCATTAGCACTTCGCCACGGCGAACACATTTCTTTCAAAGGGAACGACCTACCAAATTGCAGGAAATTATTTACAGATATGTCTGGGGCTTCTTTCTGGAAGGATGAATTCGAAGTATCGAGAAGAGGCGTAATCTTCCCCCTTCATACTGTGTACAGTATGTATCACGGGCTAAGTCAGTGCGCAGCTTCAAAGTATGCGCATGTCTCCTTGCAGTCTTCTTTTTAACCAACCATGGATCATCCTATACGGATCCGGGGTATTGTTATCTGCGCAGCAACCAACCGTATATAACTGGCCTTGCAAGACATGAGACCGGCGGTACGTTCTTAAATGTCTGCTTCACTGATTTTCGCATCCCACGCCTGCTCTACAGAAGGAACCATAGCTATCTCCCCTCTATTATGGACTGTCTATGGCAGCGTGTGTCCTCGTTAGCCGGCGGTCACACAAGAGGGGAAACTATGACGGTCTTCCCCTTCCAGGTACAAAGCTACTCTCAGTAGTGGGTAACTTACTTCGCGCTAATGTCGACGAACCATGGATCACACACACGCCGCACTGGGATTTATGGTCAAGACTTTGGCTCTGCACTTTGCATCATATCCTCACAATGCATGGAAGGTGAATTAGTACTGGCATTTGCTTAACCAAGAAATGAACATTGTGATTAACACCGAGAAAGTACAGAGAGACCTGTTGGAGAGGCCTCCAGCAACTACTCTGATAAACCTAGCATTCTATGACTGAGAAATGACTTGCGCGTATGAAGCCTTGAATGTAAACTTCAGCTTCGCTGAGTTACAGTACAGTATCTGCCGGTCGTGTAATTCAACGATGATAAAGTATAACGATCGTTGGAAGCTCCATCAGCGTTTGTTCCACCACAAAAATACCGTCCCGAAGCAGTTCTGTCAACCAGTGCGCCTCCGTAAGGTCAAAGGCTGAAGGGCACATCTCCTCACGTAAGAATCTTTACATGGTCCATCTAGGTTCTGCGCTGATTTCGGAGATCAGGCACTCAGCTGCTATTATTAATATGTCATACGGTCTATCGTGCACGGATAAAAACCAGTATCAAGGGAGGATCCCATGATGTCCTGTCAACTTTTCAAACCAATCTGGCGATGACGGAGAAGGCGGTTGGTTTGGTAAAGATGGTCTATCAGACCTGCACTACCTTCCCACGTAATCCTTGCGGGACCGTCAATTTGCACGACATCAGCCCTACTTCGTGAGTGTTTTGTTCCCATCGTGAGATCACTTGATGTGTCACATACTGACAACTTCTGAGGCACCTCGTCGATTTCATCAAATTATGTCCTGCATTTATCCCTCGCGAGAACGATCCGCACTCTCGGTATACTGTTTGGAGAAGCCCTCCTCTCCTCAAAAGTGAGTGATTTTGTGTCCATCCAAGATATCTGACTCGGCCTGAGACCACAAGCGTAGATTAAAGCTACCTATAATATAAACGACGCCCCAACTCAACAGATGTACATAATTTAACTGCATTTTTGATTTCGCTAGTACATGGCAATAAAAACACAGCAGGCGTACATTTTCTCTGTTGCTATATAGCATATACAGGGCGGGGTTTGTAGTCTGCAGGACTGTGTTTGTAGTCTGAAGGTCTTGAGAGTCTACTCTCAATGTCGTCCGGGAAACCGTCGATGTGAGTATGTATAGTTTGCTGCAGTGAGACCTGAGCACCTCCGTCTGGGAATGACGGAGTATAGACCTGCTGACTATTCGTGGGATTTCTGCTACTCGCACGTGTCGCCCACGGGTTTCGTGCGGAAGAAATAATGCCCGTGGTGGGATGGGAATCACCGTGAGAAAGACCAAGACCGACGCGGACGATAACTGAAGAAAACTGGAGGAATGAAGGACATGAGAAATGGCGGAGAAATTGGACGGAATAAACTTGCCACGATACCCTGTGTCAGAGAATGTTAGGCTAAGCGGACTAGGGAATCAAGTTATACAATACTCACAATGATCGGCGACATCTTGAACAGCATCAGATCAGTTTTGTAGGGGGGAAAAGAGCTGGACTTACTGAATTCAAAAAGATGAACATGGCTGGTGACCCAGAAGTATATGTAGTAATCATCACCACAAGTATGGCTGAGTACGCAGAACCTATCGGAGCGTGAACACTTGCACGCCAAAGACGATATTGGTACTCACCCGATTCTACTATGATGGGTACCAAACGGGAAACTTGGGCCTCGTTACCCTTCGAGAAGGATGAAACCGCTCTTTGAATCCTCAAAATTTTGATGGCAATCAAGGCTGAAACGCAAATTCAGTCCAAGTCCCGGTGTAGATTGAAAGACAAACATGTGCAGATGACATTCATGGCAAGAGTAATTGAATAGAATGTCGTTACACGGGTGGAGAGGGCGTCGACAAAAATGTTTTCACCCGGAAGGACAAGGCTGAGGGTATATACCCAGAAAACACCGATAGCTAGGTTCCGTGTCAGCCGTAGCGGAATGGCGGTAGAAAAGAAGACAAACCAATGTCTGCAATAAATAATAAGAGAGGGAAGGTGATGATGAGGTAGTTCCTGCCCCATAAGATGAAGGAGCGGTATAACTGCAGAGATTGTTTAGATCTGAAGATGATACGTTTAGGGTACGCACAATGAATGCATCAGACACTAGTGTAACGGCAACATAAAGACCACTCTTGACGATGTTCTTCCAAGTATCCCATGTGGCATAATATGTGCTTGGATAATCTGGCACTCCCTCGTTTGAGGTGAAAGCGTCCATGTTCCGCACGATATCAATGACAAGGTGCTAGAGCAGTACCCATAAGAAACATGGATGATATTGAGTCAAGGAGACCCATACTGCCGTGATGAGAATGAACAGCGAAACTGCAGTCCCAACCAAGTAATCACTTGGCCGAGAACGCCTCTTCCTCAGCACAAACATACACTGATTGAACACCATCAGGTATACGCCTAGACAACAGTTCAGCATAAAATACAATAAGAGACAGAATACAAAAACCATATGCCAATGATTCCAAAAAGACGCCGGTAAGCTCAGCCTTCGGGGTTGTTAGCACCATGGTGGCTGCATTGAGATGGGCACGTAAAACGCATGCTCTCATCTAATAAGTGATTCGCAGGTCTGTCGCACGCACCGCAACAACTGCCACCTGATCCCTCGAAAAATTGGACGAACTGGGTAAAATCAGTGATCAAAATAGCCATAGTGATCGTGATTCATGGATAAATTTATGATAATAAAAACAGTCCAAGGTACGAAAGGCAGATCCCGCTCCTGTTATATCAATAGACTTGCACTCACAGGCGCTTTGACGCACGTCATGGACTCAGCCGCGGCCAGAGCATGTGCTCGGCGGACTTTCACCCGGATGGAATGATTTCTCGAAGCTTGATGTTGGCTTGATGTTACGATTCTTGGTCACAGTGATGGTCAAGCCGACGTGCCGACGTCATGCTAGGCTCTGGCATTGCTAATATGTGCCAGCAGCAGGTTAACGGCTGTGAAAGGATGTGAAGCCTCGGAATATGCCGAGGCTGTCCCACGCACACTGGCATGAGACACGAGTTAATGTCAGCTAAGGCGGTGTGATTTAGAATCTTTAAGTAACTCCCTGGTCAAGTTGCGGCAAATGCTGGGAGCCGATACCGTCGAAGATTGGAGACCAGCTCGATTTCCAGAGATGCCATTCATGCTTCAAGCTCATGCTAGCGCCGAGCGGAGACTCACTGGCAGCCTCACAGGACTACCAGAGCAGGTACCATCACTTGTTGGCAGTGATTAAAGCGGAGACCACGCAGAAGAACTTCGAGGAGTTCAATCTACCTTGTTCGCTACAGTGACCGGGGAAGATAAGAAAGCGCATGATCGATGTCAAGTCTTGTCAAGTTCGAGACAGTTTTCGTACCTCGGTCAGGGGCCTCCGTGGCCTGCTACCAGTTAGTACTAGTGTCGGTTTCTGTGCATAGAAATTCTCTATCTAAATTAACCATTCACTATAATAAGTATGGGCCCTCGGGAAGCCTCAGAACAGGTTTCGCACATTCTGACACGATATGAGCTTGGTGAAACACCTGAAGAACCACAGTGCGGCACATTCCACCCTACTTCCCTGGCAAGCGGACAGCCGTGTTACACACCACGTATGTTGAGGACATGATTAATTGGAACACCACTAGTACTCCAGTACGTTGTACAGAAACCAAGTATCTCTCCCCGTTAGTCATACGTCTTATCTGATATCATTTAGGCCTCAGGGTCGGCCTGCCCTTTCCATGATCGTGTCCCAACGCGTATATCAAGGCGGTCAAGTAACTGCGTATTTCTCTTGTTGCTGATGTCATGTTTTCTCCATAAACCGCTGCGGAGATAGTAAGACATAGTGCGGCTGTTACATTTAACTATGTATGTTGCTAACAATTTTCTCAGAATGTATCAGCTCTTCTCCTGGCGATGATGCAAAACCCGGAAGTACAAGTCCGTAGAAGTCTGCTCGCAGACCGGAATAGACACCGTGGCCAGCTCGGACAGGCTGCTCCATTCGGGGACAGATCATCACTATGTCAAGACTGTCCTCCGGGATGTTCAAGTTCTCCGATGGTACCTGCTGCACCATTGATTTCGTATTACATATTACATATACACCTTTGTTCCACACGCCACCATGAACAGCGACGTCTATAATGGATTCTTTTTCTTGGTTGGCATGCCATCAGGGGCTTCGATTGTAACGAACGCATGAGTGAGCAATTATAAATTGACCTGGGATTACTGCTGATCAATTGCGATCACACGAAACGAAGCCAATACGTACCCCAAACTGGCGAGCTGAATGATGATCCCAGGAACTACATCACAAAAATTACACAAGTCAGATATTACCCGATATAGGAT
>PVYE01000596.1:0-15527 GCA_002995055.1 Rhizopogon rudus | reverse complement strand
ACTTTTCGAAAGCTTCCACAATCGAAATGCGAAGTACATCTACTACTAGTGAGCGTCGCCATCAAATTCAATGAAGCATCTCACTTCTACGAGTGCACCTGTAATACTGGTGAAAAGTATAGCTGCATCTGCTCCCCATGGGAAGACTTCGAATTTCGACGGATCGCCATAAGCACTGACAGCCATGCTCCACAGTGCGGCAGACACGCAAATCAAATGTGCAACTTGCATCGCGCTATACAATTATATTAGCTTTAAGTTGTCTGTGGATATATAACTACATATAAGCCGCTTACAAGACTGCTGCTACCTGCGAACACGGCGCTCGTCAATGATGCGTATATTACATGGCAATGTCACTTACCATGACTTTAATCGCTCGATGATCTTTGGCGAAATTCGCATAATAAACATAGGTCTGGATAACGAGACAGCCGAAGAGGGAGGCATTAACGAGTCCACCCAACACCACCGGTCCAATAATGGTATATGGATTGAATGCGCTCTCGCTCGGACTGGCGACACTAGTGGAACTGCCAGTGGTGGCATTCATGCTGGTATAGTAGCCTGAGCGCGGGGGATTTTACTGACCAGTATTAAATGACCTCGGCCTAGTCCATCTCTCCACGCCACAGAGGATGCGAATACGAGATTATCGTGGATATTTCTACTGGATGCCTATCCGCAAGGCTGAAATAATGCGGAATAGAATAGAATAAAAAATACCACTTTAGGGAATAGAACCCAGATGCCGCTATTCATTTCGGATCAAATTGCAACATAAACGTAAGTTACAACTGGGAGCAATAATTCACCGTAAGTGTTGGAGGCGAGGGAAGATGGTTTCATGATGGAATGCAACAGAACCATGCCTCATATATATTGACGGGCAAGAAATATGCAGATGATAATGCCAATGATAACAGTGGTCCGTGATTTCTAGCCGGTTACATGAATAACTGAGGGCAGCGATTTAAATAGCTGATTATGGGTATGGGGGATGGCTCTTATATGTGCGGCTTGTCGAGATTAGCCTAAATATGTTCGGCTATGGGCTCTGCAATATTAATGATGAGTGTATTCAGGGAGTCGGTCGACGATTCGCGAACAACCTTCACGTTGATTATCGTAGAATCTTGGCAAGGATCTGGAAGAATACATTTCTCAGTAATTGCTAGAACACCGTGGCACTTATGCTTACACAAACAACCTGAGGTCAAATGCGTTGGGTGGTACCGAAGATCAGGAGGACAAGAGCATTTTTGAACACCTACAACGGATTCGTCACGGTCAACCTTCATGCAAATATAATCGCCATGAGAAGTTTTTAGCGCAACGAATCGAATTACGCTCACGGTACATGTATAATCACATCACTCATGCCACGCAGGGGGGTCGCTGTAGTATTTAGTATTTGCCTGGGTTCCAATGCTGTACCAATAGTGGACAAAAACTACAAACCTCGTCGTAAAGCTTGCGGATTAGAAATCCTGATGTATCAATATTAGCATGAATGACTCATGTGACACTCCTCCGGAACTAAAAAGTGCGGTACTACGAAACATTGTGCAAAGATTACATTCCTTGTTAAAGTCCAATGATGTTGATACAGAGAATCACTATGCTGGGAGGATAAGTGCTAAATGTTCAAGCATCATATCCAGGTGGGGTATCTGCATATGAAGTCGAGGACCCTACTGCGGAACCAGATGATGTATATGCAGCTGATCTCGCCGTCTCGATGAGTGATAGCTCAAGTCAATGCTTTCAAGGGTACTCACGTAGGTTCTCGTCGTCCTCCATGGCTTGTCTCCTCATGAAAACGAGCCTTTCGCGCGTTTTCTCCAAGACGCTCACGAACTCGAATAGCCCCCTGTCATAAAACCGTATCTCAATGCTAGTGCCGTCTGTGAGTCCACCGCCTGTGGAAGGCTTGACATCAAGCACCAAGTAGTTAGCGCCGAAGTAAGGCTGTTCAAACTTGCTAGATAATACTGCGTCCAGCGGTACTGATAACGATTCGAATGACGGCTTCGTCTTTCCGTCTTTGGGCGTGATGAATACAAGCTGGAGCATATCGAAGTTAGATCAATACCAGAGACCTTGAGATGTAGAGACAGGCGTACTCGCTGGTTCGTCAGCCAAAGTCTTCCTCTCTCCTTCATCCTCTTCACTCCACCGTTGCCGCCGGTGGCAGCAGTGCCCGAAGGTAGCGCATCGGGTATGGTCAAGGAAAACTCCACTTGGGAATCCCTATCTATGGACATGATGGTGGTTTCATCGCGCAAGGGTATAGGTTGGTGTCTCGCATCTAGCATCGTCCAATCGAGAGCCATGGTGAAGATGTGTTTGGTTTGACCGATAAGCGTTGAACTTGAAGTGACTTAAAAGTAGTGACCAGTCATAGCCACTGCCACTAGATGCCGAAACTTCTGCACAGTAGAACCAATTTGGGTATTTCCTCCTATGCAACTTGAAGCCCTGGGAGTAAGCAAGTCAAGAAGGAATCATGGCTACCTAGCGCAATGGTAGCGCGTTTGGCTTCGACTGCCAGCGGCACCAAAAGGTTGCAGGTTCGAGTCCTGCGGTGGTCACTTTATTTTTGTCGGAATGTTTTATCCTTCACGATCGAATAACTTCATATCCGTATTACATTGTTTGTATTACACCTCATAATCAAACTCTGACTCCCTCCTATGGAACTCACACGGCCAGCTTCCGATAGCCATACCCTCTCCCGCCACTACTCTCCTCGCCTGCTCCTTCCCCCCATCGTGTACAATCACACACTGCTCCTCCGTCACCGGATCGACGAAATGCCACTTCCCGCACACACCTTCACCAAATGGATGAGGGAACAGCTCATCGTCCTCGGGCTCTAATGGGTCTGCGAGGAATGGGTGGTATAGTGCCCCGCGCGGCGTGATGCGGCGTGTTGATTCGGGATGCATTACCTCCGCAAGGAGAGAAAAAGCAGCTTCGACGTCAGCTCGGTGCGAATCAGTCGTGGGAGGCGCAGGTGTATCGGCGCGGGTGGGTATGGGCGTGGTGGAGCGTGATCGTGAAGAACTCGGCTGCTTGTAGCTATATGACGAAGATGAGGACGGAGGCGGATGGCTGGATGTGCCAGGGGTGTTGTGTGTTACGAAGTCATTGTAGGGATAATACCGAGGGTCTGGCGTACGAGGTTTGAAAATATTAGGGTTCTGCTTTTCAACAAACTCGCGCCAGCTCATGCCCTCTTGAGATATTGATGGTACATTTGTCGCAAATGTTCGACCTGTGTAAGACTCATCAGCACTAGGAAGTAATATATTTTAAAGCGGTAGTTACTGTGCAGGATTGCAGTTTTCTCCATTTTCTGTCGACCGATAATGGTAGCGATCTCCATGAGAGCCTCTATATCATCACTGGATTGTAACAGTGGAAATTTTCCCGTCAGGAAAAAGAGAAGAATCATGCCAGCGGACCAAACATCAGTGGCTGCACAAGTGGCTATTCAGCATTCATACGTTGTGCTGAAAATGAAACGTCTTACCGCCGGTTTGCTGACTGCACTTTAGAAGGACTTCAGGTGCCCGGAAACCTCTGGTGCCAGCTCTGTTTGCTTTCGAGAGCGGTCTGGTTCTTAGGGTCAGTAGACGAACGCCTCGCGGACGATCGCTCACCTCGTATCCTTGTCAGGATAACCAACTCGGTCGCTTGGCCATGAGCTTTTTTGTCGGGCTTCCTTCTGCATCTTCTTCAGGAGGTCGACGTCATATTCGTTCCGCCCTCTTATCTTGCCGTGAGGATGCTCCCGTGTGGCAGACGTATGTAAGCAAGCACCATGAACCGGCGTCGATCCATCCATTCTCTGAAAACATCGTGTTATGAGAGCCATCTAAAGTCCATGTCTCATATCTCACGCTTGCGAGCCCAAAGTCGCACATGGCGCCAATGCCTGTTCGAGGATCGAACAGAAAGTTGGCAGGTTTGACGTCACGATGTATGATACCCCTGGCATGAATATCGCGCAATGCACGAAACATACATCGAAAGTATGCTTTTATACCAGCCATAGACAGGTCTTTGTAGTAGTCCTGAGTCAATGTTAAGGCGTCTTCCACGTGTGAACCAAAATAAGCCAGGTACGCACTCGGAAATCCTCATTGCGGCTGTATGGCATGATAGCGACCACCTGGTCACGATGTCGGAAGGCGGTGATAAGCTGGGAAGTATGGCGGCATCCTCTGCAGTCCTCCATGATCGAGATTTCATTTCGTATCCGCTCCGGATTGCTCGTGACGTATATTCGCTTAATGGCAACAAAGACTTTACTACCAGGATGATAAGGGACTGATTGGTAGTGTGCGGAGGATATGGGAGGATGAGAACCATGCCATGCGGTATTGTCCCATTTGTTATGGTAGGCCAGATCAATAGCCTTGTATACGGAGGAGAATGTCCCTGTGCCAAGCCGGTCAACGATGGCGTAGTCCTCTGATAATGATGGTACCGCATTGTTGAGATTGGCAATTTCTAGTTGGATCTCCTGTTGTTCTTCTGGTGGTTTGAGAAACAACGTCTTCTCCTCGTCAGTCTCGCCGTCAGCGTCGGCATCTTCTTCATCAGCGTCATCGTCATCCAGCGTCCCCATATCATGCGGAGTTTCGAAGTGCATATCGTCGGTGTACTCCATGCTCTCGTCGAAATTCACGACAGGGAGCTCGTCTGGGTGGGGCTTTCGCTTGATGGTGGAGGGCACGACGCCTTGTTTTGAATAAAGGCGTGCAAGATGATTATGATACTGGACCATCTCTGGCCGGTCCAAGTCATGATGTCCGTCCTCGGAGGTAAGCGTGAAGTGACCATTGGTATTCTGGGCTGAGATATATTCCTGGTGGTAGGCTTTGTTGCGAGCATCAGAGGAACCGACTTCGAGAGGATTAGATGAGTGCTGAGAGAGAAGTACAGCGGCCATCGCGACTGAGACTTTTGTTGGCCAGAAATGATATCTTGGATGATTAGGATTGCGAATTACAGTGGCTAGCCTCCGCCACCAGAACTGATAGAACAGCTGATGTCAAATATAATGGGCTCAGAGCTGTGATCGCGACAAGCGCGCCAGAGTCACGTGAGTGAGTTTAGCACTAGCTTCATTGCACATTGCAAATGACCATACTGCGCGCGCTGATTACATACTTTCGCTGGAAGTGCAAGGCATACAACATTCTACATAGTTACACGCAATTCACAATGTCCCTGTCGCATTGCAATGACGTCGGGCCGTTAGCTTCAGATTTATCGAAGGCACAATTTTTGAGATCTAGAACACGGAGCGATTGATACGCTATGATATATGTGCTCTGCGTGAAGCGCAGCGAGGAAGCCTCCAATGTATGTAGACGCTGCTCGCATGAATTTCTTCAAGCTCTGGAAGGTTGGCAGATCCAATACCCCAGAAAGATTCTTGGAGGACCTTTACAGGACGCGAGATATATTATATTTTGGATGATCTCAGTGGATGATAGAGATAAGCTGTCGATTTTTCCCTGCGCCTCCATCCAACAAATGTCAAATATGATGGATGGCTGAATTACAGTGGATTGTTCAAGTCCTGTACGAATTGAATCGAGAGTCTTATGTCATCGTCACAATCATTCCAGGTGGATGAAGGAAGTTTGCACTCCATTGATGAGCTGAATTTTCGGGCTAGCAACAGCGGTCTGACACCTACTACACAGCTCAGTTCGTGATAAAATTAAAAGAAGTGGCCCGCGGACGCATTAATATAAGGGTCCCTGCATTCAGGACAACCACAACCACCGTAGGACCCCTCCGATTCCGATTCCGATTCCGACTCTAAGGCCTCTTCATAACTATCCCAATCAACGTCCTCAACTTCTTCCTCAAAGAGTTCCACACCATCAGCCATTAATCCCCTACAGGATGCGAGTCGGAGGCGGTGTAGAGGGGCACCAAGTTTCTTTCGAATTATGATGAGGTTGTGAAGCTCGCGAGGTTCAAATTCCTGGAAATCGATATCGCTGAGATCTAGAACATGGAGCGAACGATACGCCATGTCTCTTTGCGACCGAAGTGCGAAGAGTAAGTCTCCAATGGAGAAGCTGCTCATCTGAATCTCTTCAAGCTCTGGAAGACTGGCGGACCCAGCATGCCAGAAAGGCCCTTGAATGATTATGGAGGATGACACAGACAAGCTGCGAATTTTGCCCTGGGTGACCATCCGGCATATGTCAAATATGATGGGTGACTGGATTGTAGTGGGTGCGTTCCATGCGAATTGAATCGAGAGTCGTATGTCATCGTCACTAACATTCCAGGGGGAGGGACGTTTTCCCTCCATCGATGTGCTGAATTGGACGACAGACGAAAGGGACAAAAGGCAGACACGCAGGGACCGAAAGACGGGGCTAAATTTGCCAGAACCCTTGTCCATGGCCGAAAATAGGTCAGAGAAGTCCTGACGACCTTCAATTTTTGTGAGGTTCAGAGCGATCTTGGCATCGTCAGGAAGGGCTAGATGTGCGAATAGAGCGACAGAAGTGTGGACGGTGACACTCAGGACGATACTTTCTAACCGAGCCAGTGGCACTCTGCCAACGACATTGTTCCCCCCCGAAATGATGGACAGTCGCTCAAGCGCAAGCCGCTCCAAATCAGGCATACGTCTCAGAGCTGACAGGAGCTCCGGCAGAGTAGAGGAAGAGGCAAATCCTATTCCTTGCACATATAAAGTTCGAAGCCCGCTGAAAATACACGATGTCCAGCTGACGCTACGAATCGTGAGTTCAACGCCCCGAAGTTGTGGCGCTTGTCCTTGAAAGATGGCATCTGACATGGGCTTAGATGCTAGATGAGAGTCGCCCCCGATGACCGAGAACTTGAAATTTTGTAGTAAAGGTGCGGGGTGCGACGATAAATGATCTAAAACACGATCAATGTCTGACAAATATGAATGCAGCCGGAGGACTTTGATTCGAGGTAACTGTGAGAGGACGCGCTCCAAGGAATCTCGTGGTAAGGTCGATGCATTGCATGAGACGACCAAAGCAGCTTTCTTCGATCTCTCGAGCATAACGGTTATCCAAAAAGGAGAAATCCAATCGATATGAGCCCAAAGACTTGGTGACTCGAGAGCAACTCGACGCCAGTGCCCGCATACGTGGGTGACTTTGAGACAAGGAGGACAACAGCAGTTGCCCGTATAAGTCATGGGACCCTCTCCTTGTACGATGTGCTTGAAGACGGTTGCGAGAATCTCTGGTGGAAGGCACGATATACGGGCAAGACTGTTCCTGCGAGAGCGAAGGGCGCGCATAGACTCGGCTAGCGCAGCTAGTTCATTGTCGATGTGGACGACAGACTGCTCGACAAGAGTATTGGGACTTCTAGGAGTGACATTGTCGAGGGGAGCTGGTAGTGTCATACCTTCGGGATGAAGTAAGTGGTCAGTCGAGTGGAGGACTGTATTGGAAAAATTACCTCAGAGCTGGTGATAACGCTTTAAAATGAGAAAGCTTACTAAGCTCTGCAGGCAAAAAGCACACCGAAAAAAATGACCACCGCAGGACTCGAACCTGCAACCTTTTGGTGCCGCTGGCAGTCGAAGCCAAACGCGCTACCATTGCGCTAGGTAGCCATGCTTGAGGTAGACTTGGTTTGATTGACATAGTGGTAGCTTTCGATAAACATTGAACTCAAGTGTCAGAACTTAAAGGTTGGTGTTGCTCGAGCTGCCGCGCCAGCGCTGCTAATGACTTGGACAGCAGCGTGAAAGTGATCAACACCCTCATGAACCTTCCAGACGAGCTTCGTACCTGGTCCCTCGCTGTGCTCAAAGACCCACTATTTCTCCAAATCACACCGCTTGCCATTTTTGTTTTATTCCCCCTTCTTGTCCTCCTCTCCGTCCGGGCGCTGTTCAGCCTTGGATCATCCCCCAGCACCTGGTGGTTGGCTATGGTGTTTGAGAGCTTCAACCTCAGCTTTCCATGGAGCTGGTCATCAAATCGTTCTTCTTCCGGTTCATCTCATGAAACTAAAAAACTCAAGAAGAAACTCATACGTACTCGCGACGAACAGATCGAACTTAACGGTCATCCAAGACCATGTATGTTCTTCCTCTAATATCACATTCCAACTGCTCTACATATCTGTTACAGCACACAAAAATGAGATATACGATGGCCATTACCCCGGTCTTGTCAACATATCCGGGACGTACTGCTTCATGAATTCAACCATACAGGTAAAATATTCAGTCTATCAACCCTCATGATACAACCATTCACCCCAGCGCAATTAGGCTATGGCCTCGTTATCCTATTTACAACCTTATCTCGCGGACACGCAAGCGAAAGCTATTGAACTCGACGTATCCTCACCTGTTGTGGACGCCCTCCTGGTGTTACTCCAAGGTGTATATCCTCATCTATTATCATGCAGCTACGTACTAACAGACTCTACAGAACTCAATCTACCTCGTAACTCTTATCATTCCATCCGTCCACTCGACATAATCTCTGCCCTTGTAAATCACTCCCCAGGCAAACACAACACCCTCTTTTCCTCGCGAGAGCATCAAGACGCACAAGAATTGTTCCAGCTTGTCTCGGAATGCATCAAGAAGGAAGTCGCTTCTGTCGATAAGGAAGGACATCGGGACCGTGGTTTAGGTGGTCTGTCTCAAGCTCGCAGTGCCGCCAACAAGGAGATAGGGAAGAGCGTTTTCGACGGTCTCACAGCCAACAGACGCAGCTGTGTCGAGTGCGGCTATACAGAGGCTGTCATGCACTTTCCCTTCGATAGCTGGCAACTTGCGGTCCCACGATATGTCGTATGTGCTCATCGGTTTCGTCATGGATCCACTTTAACCCGCACATAGGCAAGCTGTCGTTTAGAGGATTGTCTTGCGGAGTACACCAAGCTTGAGATGCTCACCGACTGTATATGCCGCAAATGCTCCATGAAGGCCACACACCAGAAGCTCAAATACGATGCAGACCGGTTAGCAGTAGCAGTGAGTGCAGACCCCAACGCCTCTGTCTCGAAGAAGAAGAGGGCGAGAGATGCTAGAAAATTAGAGATCAAACTGCAGACCGCCCTAGATCACGGTCGAGTAGAAGAGGACATTAAGGGCATCAGGCTTGAGAAGGTGTTCAGCAAAGCATCGACAAAGCAGGCTATGATCGCAAGAGTAAGTTTGAGTTCCTTACGCGTCCTCATCGCTGAGACGTTCTACAGCCCCCTCAAGTTCTTGCATTGCATCTTAATCGATCCCTTAGTTACGGCCACTACGCTGCTAAGAACACGGTCCGCATTATATTTCCCGAGTTCCTCGATCTCACTCCATTTACAACTTCTGGAAACCTCTCTACCAAGCCTTCCGTTCCCATTTCATCACAGCCTCCCCTACTGCCTCGATCCACAACTCCCACACCTGCTACGTACTCTGTGCAAAGAGTCATATATCGTCTTTCTGCTGTAGTGTGTCATTACGGCCAGCATTCCTTTGGTCACTATATCTGCTATCGGCGCAAACCTCGGCCTATATCCTATGGATCACGGCGCTTCGCGCCTCCAAGGCTCGCCCACCCGCTTGACTGCGACTGCGACAAGTGCAAGCGATATGGGCCCGTGCGCGACGACGACGAAGCCGTCGACTCAATGTACCGCCCTGGCCGGGGATGGCTGCGGATTAGCGACGACTCAGTGAAGGAGTGCGGGATAGAGACGGTGGTGCAGGAAAGCTCAGGGGCGTTCATGTTGTATTACGAGCGGGTGGTACTGTCCTCCCGCCCTGGCATTTACCCGCTGCACAACTCACCACGAAGCTCAGAAGAGACGCTCAAGCCGTGCGTCATGAACGGATCCACCGCGTCGCTTGAGAGTGTGTTGGCGTTGGCGGATGGAGATGTTGTGGAAGGCAGGGGGAGAGGGGTGATGGGTCCGAGAGTTGTGAGGAGCGTGGCAGCTGGGAGGAGGAGTGTTTCGGCCGCACCGTCAGATCGAGACTCTCAGGTTATGTTTCACTCGACTCCATCGCTACTAAACGGGATCGCTATCCCTTTGAAGGCGACTCCGTCACAGCTTTCGGTGTCAAGCACATACACCCAGTCGACATATTCCTCTCTGTCGGCGTCTGCACCGAACATCATGCACCAGCGTACTTCATCTTCATCTTCATCTCTTACCGCTCGACCACCAGGATCCCCACACCCCAAATCTCTCCAGCCTACACACTCCTCAAGCTCAACTACGGTTGACCTGAAAGCTTGATCATTTTATATAGCTCATCTTATCATATCACATGTTTATTTTACCCGTGTATCTTTAGCATAGCCTAACCTGCCACATGTTGAAGTCTCCACTAACTTACTTGTGTCGGTACTCCTCGCTCACAATAAATGCTAGACTTCTGTTAAATCAGGATGAATGCGCGTAAGACCGAGAGGCCATGCCATTTCTTGTCATGATCATCAAAAGTACTTGTGACCTAATGTCCCCGTCCCGATACTCAAACACATCTAGTCGTCGCTGTCGATCCATCAAAGAAAGAAAGACTAAAAGAAAGAACCTCCGCCATCGCGTCCACCAGTGGACACTGAGGCCTATCGCGATATGTATCGTGGTGAGCCCATGACCAGAGCCAGAACAGCACATCGAGGTCGCCGGGGAGGTAGATACTTAGGTAATACAAAATTCGACAGTCCAAACCAAGACCAAGGAGAGAGAAAGGGAGCGGCGAAAGCCAGGATGAGACGAGATGCTCATGATCGTGATCATGATCACCAGTAGATCCGGCGTTCAATGGTGCGCTGTTTTGTGACAGGTCGGGTGTAGGAGACTGTTCGCCTCACGCGAGTGACGGTGGGGTACCTGTGGATTTCATAGTGTTAGATATTGGATTTGGTCGTGAGAAGCACTGCGGGTACCATGCTTGGTAGATTTCGTTTGAGGCTTCGAGCTGGACTTCGAGGATTTGTCGGCCCTGTGAGGAGTCGGGGTCAGCTATGGAAGATTTACGTGCAGGAGTCGAAGCACTCACAGCGAAGTCAACACGAGATCCGACAACGAGACCTTCTTGACGACCATAGCGGTCGTGGTTGACGGCGACGATGTCACCAGCCTATAGATTTCAAGAAGACATCGTCAATGGTTGATGCACTCATGGAAAGCAAATAACGTACAGTAATCTCGCTGGTAAGAGGGACATATTCCTTGAATTCCTCGTAGATGGCCATGGCGTCGTGGACGGCGGGAGATGGAGATGAAGGTGGTGGAAGCGAGGTGGAAGAATAAAAGGTCTTGAAGATGGGAGAAAATACGGAAAAAGGGTGGGCTTTTATAGATTAAATGTCCGGACAATTGGCCTCCGGAAAAGGTGCGGCGGACACGAGGCAGGGAATTTGCCAATGCCTCGTTTACGTCTGTTCCTTACCAACCGAGTACGACGGTCATACAGTCGGGAATCACGTAAAACGCAAGAACATCATTATGCTATGAGTGCCAGATGCCTGCTCCTCGTCGTACTTGTTGTATGTTACAGTTGCAGTATTCATGACCTCTTGTGTTCGAACCCGGGGATTCGGAATACCTTACGTTGCTTGATGCCTCACGGCATAAATGGACAAACATCGGCTATCGAAGGGTGTCCAAACAAGTGTGCTCGAAAGGGATACAATACAAGTTATTATGTAGGGATCTTGTTAGATACAATGTCGCTGGAGAATGAACATGGAGCGCGCCTTGTAAAATATAGGATCAGGAACTTCCGGAAAGGCGTGCGAGCGGTACTCATGACACGTTGATGAATCTATCTCGCAGCCTTACAAACCACTGACGAATGATATCTCGAATCCTCAAAGTGTGGGCCGTGGAAACATTACCTTCCGCAGAAGACTCGACTCCAGACCGCGGGAAAGCACTCGGTTTGCCATGTATCTCTCGACTTCTCTCAGATATCCCTCGCAAGATATCCTCCCCACAATCCTGATACACCTTGACCAATTCGGCCTCCCGAGAATAATATGTGCGGCGCACCGAATATGGTGCAAGGCCATTGTATTTACGAACGAGAGAATTCAATTCAGCGACGGCCGTATCATGGTAAGAGCGCTCTCGCTCTTCCCACTCGCGATCGCGCAATGATGTCACTCTGCCGAGTGTCAATGAAGGTAACATAGCCGCCGGTTGTAACATTGTTAAAGTCCGAATAGCACGCCTCGTCCAGGACTGTTTGAGGACATCACGGAATACATTCACTGCATTCTCGAGCTCTGTGATATCAAAGTGTAGTGGTAAGTGTGAAAATCTCACATATATGGTATAATGCACCCACCGATCTGGACTTCGACCCATGGTGGAGCTGCGCCGTTCCTTTGAACGATCCGATTCATGAGAAACTCCTCTCTCGCGATGAAAGGGTTATGCTCCTCGCTTAATCTAACAATGGGTTGACCTCGCCCTTTGAGTTTGTTGAAGTGTCCAGCAACTCGAGCTTTCTGTCTTGAGATGTAAGCACAGGATAATTGAGGATGAGTTACAGAGCCAACCTCTATCTTGTCCTCTATCATGGCCTGCCACCCCTTCATACTGACAGGGTTCGGACGAATAGCAAGTTTCCCTTCGCCATTCTTCAGGCCCAAGCGGTAATCCAATGTTGACTCTCTAGCTCTAGTCAACCGCCCCACTTGCTCTTTTCGCTTTGCGAGCTTCCTCTCCGTCTTCTTAGTGTCTTCGTCTGCCACGCCAGTCGTGCGTGCGGATGAAGGTGCGAAGTTGCCGAACTTGATGGATGCAGACGCATGAGATGGGGCCCTGTAAGTCGTATGCCATGGCTTGTGATCCTCTACGGAAGGAAGTAATGGTTTATTTGTGATCTCCTGCCATGTCTGCGCGGATCGCTCCACTACATATGTTTCTGTATGAACCTTCGGCGGCGCTTCCCTCAGCTTCGTGTCAGCTGTCCTGATAGGACCCGAGCGCATAGGCTTGTACTTGTCGATGAGCATGCGCAGCACAGCATCCTGTAGAGATTCCTCGCCTGTCCAGTTTTCATTCTGACTCTGTAGTTGAGGAATTTTGGATATGCTGGGTTGGCCATTGGGAATTCGAGTTTCTTCTGTTTCCTCCTGTTCTGCATCCGCGAACAGCTTCGCGCTCGCACTTTGGTAATTTTCTGCACATGTAGCGGGAAATTTATGAAAATATCTTCGTGAAATAAGGGGTTTGGGGAATGCTTGGAGGCTCGATAAGCGGCTTGTCATGGACCAGGAAGATTATTTGGTTCAGTTTGTACTGTCGGTCGGCCGAAGTGCCCTTTAATTAGTCCCTACCGCCTATTTTGTGCAACCGCCAATTTCATCGAAGAAAAGTTCCAACCCTAACCTTAGTATGATATAAGTATAGGGAATAGTGACTTCCAGCCCTATCATTCTTCGATCAAAATATTCTAACGAGCGTTGCGAACGGGCGTGAACCGTCATCGATGGGCAAAAAACACCAAATCACTGCTGCTGCCCGAGCTAAATTGTGTAAGGAAGTGCAGCATGTGAAAAGGCAGAACAAAATCGAGGACTTGGGTACAATAGGCAGTCACGACTCACAAATCACCCCAGAGACAACCCACAGGTCAAAATGATGCTCCGAATGTTCGCGCCAAAGCCTTCGTCAAGTCAGAAACCATCTGGCATCCCCCACACTAGCGGAGTCAGCGCGGTTGGATCAAGTGCGGGATGCCGCCCGCGGGGTATACACTGCGCCCGGCTCACCTCACACTCAGTCGATTTCTCAGATTCGCAAACTTCTCAAGGAGTATAGCACTGCATTCAGCGAGCGTATGCAGACTGTCGTGCAAGCCTTGCAGTCTCATCCGGATTTGGATTGTCGTTTCCTTGGGATATGGCTCTCGTTTTCCGAGTTCTATCGTGCGAAAAAAGACAGGGAGGTTCTTGCAACGCAGAAATGAGGTTGATGGCTGGCATAAAGAGTAAAGTATAAATACACGATAGTGAGGAGAATTACATGTAGGGATAGATATTAGTAGGAATCCAGATAATTATGCAGATTAACGATAACAAGAATCAGATGGAGGTGATTTAAAGTTGTATCTTTGGCTCTCGGTACAGCTTGAGTGCGAGGGAGGAGCAAATCACAGACAAAGAGCTATAGCAACACATCAGTATAGGTTTCATACCAAGTCAGGAGCTACTTACGATAATGCCATGGCCAACGATGCCCACACAGGATCTAAACGCACATGCCCAGCAGGATATAAAATGCCAGCAGCGATAGGGACGGCAATTAAATTATACATGATTGCCCACACCTCCAAATCCATGGGTTAATGACGAGTGGTGCAAAGAAACGGTAGACATACAAAGTTAAATTTCACGCGGTTCAATACCTTTCGCGCAAGGTTGTTCAGTGTGAGTAAACTTTTGAGGTTTGAAGACACGAGAATGAAAGAAGCGCTACATATTGCGACATCACCTGTGATTCAAGTCGGTCAGTACGTGTCAGGTTAGATAAACATCGAGGCTCACTTCCTGATCCAATGGCTATTCCTATGTCACTGGCAGCCAGCGCCTAATATCACAGTCGGTGTATAATATAAATAGATGTCCAGACAAAACTCACGGGTGCGTCATTGATACCGTCGCCAACCATTGCAACAACGCAACGTTCATTGGACATAGACATGCCAAACATACGCTGCCACCGTGAAGAAGGTCGTTTAGTGCCATTGTTCTGCAGCCACTCAATCTTTTCCGCCTGCACGACAGGTCAGATCATACGACAACTCCTCGAATGAATACAACAGACCTTTTGTTGAGGTAAAACACCGGCGATAACATTCATCTCATGAATACCCACGGATTTGGCCACTGCTTTGGCTGTCGTCTCGTTGTCCCCTGATATCATCCATACACCAATGCCCTGCTCGTGCAAATGGCGTATGACACCGGTAGCTTCTCGCCTGATGGGATCCGAGACAGCGAACATTGCCGCAACGACGAAACTGTCCGAGCCTACGCCCGTAACGGCCAAGAGGATGATACTCTTTGCCTCTGATTTCCACCCCTCGAGTGCTTGCGAAACGTCTGAAGACAAAAGTACAGCATGATCTCGCATCAGAGCTTCGTTTCCGATGATCGCCGTGCGACGAATGTCTTCAAAATTGGCCTTGACGCCTTTACCAGGAATTTCATCGAATGCGCTTCCGGTAACAGACGCAGCGCCATGATTCTCAGCATACCGCCGAACTGCAGTCGCGAGTGGGTGGGAGGACGCAGATTCCAACTCCGCAGCAATTCCCAGAAGCGTCTCCAGAGCCACAGACGAAAGTAGGATCTCGGCATCAGACACTCGAGGCTCACCACCTTCCGTAAGCGTCCCTGTCTTGTCGAACACGACAATGTCAAGTTGTGCCATGTCTTGGAAAGCTTCGCCACCTCCGCGGGCCAAGATGCCATATTTCGCCGCGAGGCCGGATCCGACGAGAAGAGCGGTTGGTGCTG